>CANTFL010000890.1:0-13873 GCA_947650285.1 Hyaloperonospora brassicae | reverse complement strand
GCCGAGTGAAGACCAACGGAAGTAATGGTACAACGATGCGTATTTGACAATGGTGCGAGTGGCCGCCATTTTTAGCTCATGCGAGCGCGCGAGGGCCGGCGTGGATGATGAGTGATCATAATTATGATTGCAGCCATACAGCCTTATGATGCATCTCAAAGTTATATATATTGAATGAGCCTTATTCGGTAGAATCTAATCCCGATCCACCAGGTAATCTGGATAACCCCCGAGTTAGACGCACGAGTAATCCGGTCTGCGCAACAACTACCCCCAAGTTAGACGCACGATCTGATTCGCCATGATAGATGCCCTTTAAGTCGGAGTCAGTACTTGCACGTGGTAAGCAATCACCTAAATCTGCAGCCACAGGTGATAAAGTAAAAGAAAAGCAGCATGCAACGACGAGTCTGCCGCGTTTGAAAGTGCGGTCTTGAGCATTACATCTTTAGTTGAGAGCCGCAAGGAATTGTAAATCATGCGTCACTTGTTTAGGAATGAGTTGGCCTGACCCAACAAAAGCTCATTGTCTTTAAGATTAAACGTGTGGACACTAAACTTATATCGTCAATAATGTGACTATCACATCAAGGGGCGATGTTACGGAAAAAACCTGCTACATGATAATATCAGTATACATTAGGTATTATTGGAATATTACACTGTATGTTCCTCTTGTAATATTACAGCACAATATGTCTTTCATCTAGCGACCCAAGGTTTACTCATCGACTAATACATGCTCTATTATTTGCACATTAATCGCTGCTTGATGCACGCAATGAGTGGAGTAGATGTTGCAATACATGTGCGTATATTTATGTGATCAAGTCAAGACTCTGTGACAGAGATTTAACTTAGATTTTATTGTATTATCATAGTTTACTTTATCTGTTCTAAGTACGAATGTCTAATTAGTCAAATCTTGCTCTATGTATAATGTGTGCGCAATGTGACAAGACACATACAGCCTCTTCTTTCAGTGAGAGTTTGCTCCGTATTTTCTACCATTACGTGACTGTCAGTGCCCTATTACACCATGAAAGCGTTGGATGAGGACAGTTTTACCCTTCGCGGGACTGATTCGCCCATTTGACAGATCAGGAACAATCTGCGCCCGATCGATTGAGATCGGTCAGTGGTGGCCCATCCCTGAGCGCCATGTTGTTCGCTGAAAGGAAAATTGACGAACAGCATATCACGATAAACAATTTTATGATGCACGAATTTGGCGACTAAAGATAAACAAATTTGTTTATTACTAAGGTTCTGCTGTTGGTCCGACGTATGCTTGCGACATGTGAGCGTGCAAATGGAAATCGCCTTTGTAAAGGCAGCCAAAGGCGAGTTCCTAGTTTGAGACGGTACGATGAACTAAAGGACTCCATTAAAGCTCGTTTCATACAGCTAACTCGATAAAGCTAATGTACTGCATGTCCGATCTAGGTGAACGCGCCCAAAACTGGGATTTGGATTCAAATATTCACGACCCAGGTGTATTTGGGTCATATTTCACTCAGTAACATCGATTTTGATCCGACATGTATCAAATCTAGACTGAAGCCTCTAGATTGTTTTGAAGCAAGGTAAGCATGGTGTCCACGCTCAAGATCACCACACAATATACATGGAGACATTTTTTATCGCGCGGAAGCCCGTTCCATTGACGAAATAACAAAGTTTACTGCGCATCAAGCGGCTTGCGTATTCTTCGTTCAGGAACTACCTGCTTCGCCTGGACCTGGAGACCCTTGCTCAAGCAATTATGTGGCGGGGAGGAATACTATAGCTTGAGACAAGCTCATGCTGACTCGCTATCCTATTATTTACCGATACGAAACGGAATTGGAGAACCAGAGATCATGGGCATCTATTATGTTGGGAGCGACAGACTCAAATATATACCATTTCCTCTCAACAAAGCAGAGGTCCAAACCAAGACTTAGAGGATTCTTCGAAATTAAAGACGCTTCACCAAGCTATCGTTTTGGTGGTGTTATAGAGCTTCACCTGATACGGGCACATATTCCTTCAACGTCCCATCGTAAAACTAGACGACCAGAAGAAATCAATGATTTTGCTCATTAAATAACAAGTGAATGCAAAGATGAACTGGGTTCTAGTAAACAGACTTCAACACTTATGAGTGAGAAAATATTCAGATATAGCCACGTAATGTCGCGCGCGCAGATCAACCGTCTTGGCTACATCCTTGCTTGCAATTCACACAGCAAAAGCTGAACTATGGTTATACCAGTGCAGACAGGTGGCTTGTAAATTCACATTCGAGAAGAGTAAGCATTTGAGACGACCGAATAATGCATTTAAGACTAACAAAATACGCTATATGTTTGTAAAAATAACAATTTGTAATATCGATGATCATACCAAAAAATCCGTAACAGCATGCGATAACTACATCGGTATAACGATTGAAAAATGTTTGTCTGGTCATCACCCGTCGCGTGCGGGTAGCACAAAATAGATGCTTCGATATTGAAATTGCCACGAGCACAAAACAGTGGTGCTGATATAGTAGCAGGTTAACTACAATAAATGTAGTGTAGGTAGGTGCGTCAAGATTTCACGTGTAGGTACATTTAAAGGAAGTCTAATTTAATGAGAACTTACGTGAACAAGAAGAACAAAGTAGATCTATGTGTAATATATGATTTAATAATTCCCTTTAATACATCTGTAACCATTCTTTGCCAATTTTAACATATACATTGCTGGAAGTGTAAGTTGCACTTATATCAACTCCAGAAATGCAAACTACGCTATGACATGTATGGAAGTGAAAATTTTATGTGTGTAGTAGGTTCACGAATATATTGTCTTTCGGTATTTATCACTTGTGTATTGACAAGCCACTGATGAGACCCCAGCAAGGGCCGAAACGCGTCTGGTGTCCGATATTTTATACGTCGGTTCATTTGACTCAATGTTTACTTTTAGCACACACGAGTAGTGTGGCTCCGTCACTACCCATTGAGCGCGTCCGACATCAATTTTTTTTCGATAGTTAAAAATGTCCTATACCTCCATAAATGAGTGATAAGGTGCCGAATTTACACTCAGAGGCAATATGTCATTCATTTTTACAAAGAAAGGTAAAACGTTGATGAAATGTCATGAACTACCATCATATCTACATTAACCTAATGAGGTAAATAACATATCAGGTCTTACCACGTTACATCATTACCACCTTCACACTAAAATCATAGTGACTAATCGACAAGTAATTGATGATAGGGTGATCCCCCCTTAGATCACTTTGGGATAGATGAGATTTTATTGGTCAGCACACCCATGTTATATTGCCGCGCCTGGTCTATGAGTCCAAGCGGTGTGCTGCTTACGCTGCCAAGAAAGCATCTCCACTGATGCGTGTGGCTAAGGTGATGTCATTTATCAGTTAAGTACCCTGTAACGTCAATAGTTGCTGATGTATGTGATGATGCAGAAAGCATGAAAATATGCTCCCGCTTCATATGCTGCGAATGCGAGTACCTATGTAAACAATGACCCCCGTCTGAATTGTAACCTATTCTGGCAAATTTAATGGAGCGTCCAACTCGAAAGAAACCCGCTAAAAAATCTGTTGGAATCGGTCTGGTTTGCGACTACTCGTGAATGTCGTGTTGGAAGCGGTCCCAGCGAGAGCGATCACCTGTAGACGTCGGGCTTTCTGATTAATCATACCGCTTCCCTCCCGAACCGCGTTATCGAGATATAACCGGAGCGACATAAAATATCGGACTGGTTTACCTGTCCATCGTGATGTGGTGGCGTGAATTGAGACGAAGTGACGGAAGCGGAACACATACGTGTTGTCAGTGACGAGCTTGATGTCGGTACATCTATTTCTATTTTACAGTATATACGAGACCGCGATATTCCGCGTCTAGCTTATATAAAAGCCGTTGGTTGCCACTCGATCAAGATGTGTCCCAGCGGCATGGAAGATATCACTGATCGAGATCGAATGCTCATTTAGCTCATCAAGTCGGTAATTGATTGATGTCAGTGAGAAAGGCTATCTTAGTGAGCGTAACTACTGCATCGATGTGTTTTTCAAAAACTATTAGTATACTAGCAGCCTTAGTGACGATAACGTGCATTTGAGAGTAGAGTGCAGTTGTACTAAAATCGTACGTTGAAGGAAGGATTTATGGAGTAATACACTGGATATTAGTACTTGCCAGAGTCACCCGGGTCCATACGATCTGATCGATAGGCGGAACAGACCGATAAATAATCATTCCTACAAAGTGTAGATAAATATTTACCTAGAGGGCTCAATACCACATGATCGATATGTAGTTCTAAGATGATGCGCATGATCGGTTTATCTGTCCAATGTGACAGGTCCAAAATACTTAAAAAGGTTAACAGTCCGCGATGGATGGATACGAGCCCTGATCGAAGAAATAGGAGATCACAATAGCTGGAATTGACTAGGTTTCTATTGCACTATCTATCCGAGATCAACAAGCATGTCATAATGGCTACGGCGTTGGTGTATGACGGTCTATGGTGATAATTTAGTGACGAATTTACAATGAGGTATTCGATTACGTTGATGTGACCCAAAAAGACCGAGAAAGATAATGTCCATTTTATTGGTATGGATATTTACAATGAACGATAACAATTAACCTTGAAATGAAGACATATTCTTAATTCAGATCGATTTTCATAGCAAATATACAATCCACTAGTTCATCCTATGGAAGTACATCTGCGTATAAATTACCAGTCAAGTTTTCCAGAAGTAGGATGGATTTTCTGTACTGCGTCACTGTCAAAGAAATAAATCTTCGAACAATAGACGCATCTTAATATAGAAGGATTCGAGAATGAGATCGACCGCGTAATAAATTGAAGATGAGTACGTGTATGATGAAACAACCCTGTGAAAATGGATGTACTTCATAGTGATCCTGAAAGGTATCTATCAAACGTTCAAGCCAAAACGCCGGTAAAACTTGCCTTATTTCTTCCGTAAAACTTATTTGGATACATCGAAAAAATTTATGCCCAGCACGTGTTCACTTACCTAATTAGTTGGGTATGTACAAAATATATGGATGATGTTCAGATATTCGCGTCAATATTGGAGTACAAGACATGATGTTTTGACACGTCAACTGGGGACAAGATCTCTGGAGATAACAATTTTTGAAAATATTAAAATTAAAATTTGTTCGCAGCTTCGAGATGATATTAAAAGATAGATAAGACATATATACAGTCTGATAGTAATTTAGTGGTTTACCTTTGTAGCAATTGCACGCGTATCTCCTTTACGAGAAGGACACTCTGGAAACCCGACGGCCAAGAGTACTCGATTTGAGTGCAAGGATAACATAACCTCCAAAGTGTATGGCCAGGGTTGACAATCGCTCTCACAAACAACGCCAATCTGATACTGGACGCATATATCCGTGCTGAACGATCTGAATTGACAAGGCGCCAATCTGGCAAACAAGTAAGATCGCTACAACGATCACGAGTTGATGAGATAGTTACAAAAGAAGTGGGCGCATTCAAGCATACAAGATCACACAAGTCAAGGTAATCATATACCAGTATTTTTCGAGACAGACGAACAATACCGCATGGTCGATCGCGAGGGATTAAGATCGCGAGACGGCATATGTCGTTTGAAATCGCTTTAATTTTATACCAAACAAGGTGTAAATGAGTATTAATTAGATACGAAATTAGAATGATTAATTCTTAAAAAAGTGAACGGATCATATTCAATGGTTTAGGAAGAATTCTGTAAAAGATAGAATGGCCAATACCTACTCAAGCAAAATTTACAAATCCTAAGAACGCTTCAAAGAGGTAAAAATATCCCAACCGACGGGTCAACTGGATGAGCAGTACATTATCTAAGACAAGGATCGTAGTTTTCAATCGCTCTCGGTAAGTTAGCAAGGCTGAGCAACATGGAGGGCCACCGTAAATATCACCGATGTCCGTATCCCGACCTGTCCTCATATACAATTACGATGAAGATGCTTTTGTTGTAAAAACTTGCTTGAGAAACATACGACATATCACATCAGATTCGAAGAATGTACTTCAATCAGTGCGATGTACAGGAATTTGACCGGGTTTATAGATAGGCAGGCTTGCTCTGCCTCTCATAGGGCGGCCAATATCAAAGTTAAATTTAGTAAGTCTAATCGTGCACCTAGGAAGTCTTTTTACCTGATCAGTCTTTTCAGAAGGAGCGCATTGCTTCTGAGATGTATGACAGGGTTTGCAATTTTTCGAAATACATTTATAAAAGCCCCTTGTGTGTGTTTATCCGACTGCCTCTTTTAAAATCGCTTAGGCTATGACTTATTCCGGTATGATTCATAGGTGTCGGTCGTTATTTAAAGGCGAGGTTTTTGACTTATCTCACGTAAATAAACCTTACTTATAACCAGAAGTAACTCATACAATGTCCCTTTACGTCTCGAGGCTTAACATCCTATCGACCATAAATCGTTAACGCGACAATCAACCTCGGATGCGGTGGCTGCGACAAGTCCTGGCTCGTCGTACGGGTTGGAACCGTACTAATTTATGGTGATCGTAGAGCTTAATCAGGCAAAACGCTTTTCTAAATATATATAATATATTACCTGAATCAAGCGAGGATATTAACTTGACAGACTCTGTGCAGAATCATCGTGACGAATTTGCGGAGGTTTGTGCAAGCTATTCGTACTGAGTGTGCTTTTGACAGTTGTATTTCGAACGATGAATAAAAAACGTGTTTTTTACGAGCTAACGGGATCACGTCAGCACATTTCCTATGTTTTTGGTGACGTCTAATCCCTATATTACCGGGATCAAGCGTTTAAGGTTTACGAACGAATGTGATAGATATTGCTAATCGTAGTGGATGTCTCCGTCACCACGAAGATAATCATACTGAAAATTCGGACGAAAACTTCTCAAATTAAACATAGGATGCTCACGATGCGAATTGATTTGTTCGATTTATTAAAGCAGTCGTCGACAGCTGCTCACGTTATTCACTACGTGTTCGGTAAATTTTGCGTAAATAGTAGGAATCGATCTCCTTCATCGTATTTAGATTGTTTACTCTTCCATTTTTGTCAGCGTTTCATTTGAAGATACAACGCTCTCATTATATATTTTGGAACGATATAGATCACAGATGCTTTTGCTAGTATAAAATTTCAACTGACTTGACTTTCGTCGATATGCCTTGTGAGCACTGTGAAGAGATCTCGAATTCTTTTGAGAGATATTCACCTTCGGAGCTGTTAAAGGCATCAATGGTAAATAAAACACCAGTATCATCATTATAGTATCTAAAATATCTTCATAATTGTTAATAACTTCGAGTTTGCGGTGTCGATCGCGTTGACTGTAGCTACTATGATATAAGATCAATGGACAGATTTGGGCTATGCTCGAGTGAGCACCACTCCATTTGGTCTGAGTCACACACACGCACACACATAAGAATTCAGAATTAGTGGATATCTGTGTAATACACGAAGAGAGATGTATGCATGGTCGACTTATGCACGGAGTTGGTGGTGCGAATGTGAATATTGATTAAATTACTAATTCTAAATCGTAAACAAACGGACGTACCCTCGATGTATGACTTCAGCGCCACAAATGGCACGTATTTTTCACCATCTTTATTTAGATATTTAGAAGATAGCAATCTCATTCTCGTTCCTATGAACCGCATTAGTGATTGAAGACACTTCGCTATAAAATAAATATGCCGATCAAATATGGGTTATCACAAGGCAGTTCATGGACTTATAGACAGTGTCGATTACGCCTAACAGGTACATTAACCCCTTAAGATAAGTCTCAAGGCAGCATTAAGATAAACGAACTACTGAATATATCAGTAAAAACAAAAAAGAAGTATTTTTGCGATCGGATTCGTAAAATACGAACCGAAATTCATTGAAACGGACTCGCAGTACTCTTCTGAAACCGGTTAAGGATGCGGATATGCAATATATGAAGGAAATGGAGTCGTCCGTTGGAAAAACTTGCAAGCACATATGTACATACTATCGGACGCACCCCTGCGAGGTCAGTAAAAGTCTCGGCTGACCTTGAGACCAGCCTTATCAAGGCCTCATTATCCAACGAATGGTACACCGTGACACTCAAACATGAATCATTTTCACAGATTAATATAAATGGAAAAAGCGGCTTATGGTTTTCCGCAGACGACAGCTGTATTGTGCAGCAGTCTATTTAAATTTTCTTAGTGTTTTGATGACGGCATATACGCCTCTGGCCAAATTTACATGGCATGCCGGTATTGATTGAAACAGTATTCATCAGACACATAAGTCATTGATACTTGTGCAGGACCCTGTTATACGTCTTTAAACAGACTAAATGATCGTACACTGCGAATCGGCGTTGCAGCTGCAGTCTAATTATCAATGAACACACGATTCAAAATCCGTTTGGAGCGATTTAACATCAGGGACGCCATTCCATTTTCCATATTTTAAACTTACGAAGAATTTATGCTCTGCGAGGAGAAGCAACCAATTTGCCCTCCTTTGCAAAACGTGGGGACTTTTCATGGCCGCGAGAACAATCGAATGGTCCGTAAGAACAATCAACGGCTTATCTACGAGTAGATAGACGCAAAACTGAGCTATTGTATACTTTATGGCAAATTCTCCTCGTCATGAACTAGTTGATTACGCTCGACCGGTTGCAGCCGACGCAGCTGATAACAGACGGCGTAGAACGCGCCGGTGTGTGTCATACTGCATCATAGCACAGTCAATTAAGATATCGCTGGAGGCGTCATAGACCACATAGAATCGTCTATCTTGATGTGATACCGCCAATACAGACGATTGTATTAACCTGTTTTCGATACCTTCGAAGAGTGATGAAACTCAGCACTTGAAGACTACTTCTTGTTTATGTTAAACAAATGAGAAAGACGAGCGGTCATACATCGGCGGACTTGCGCAAGTTCTTGTATAAGTAAACCGCTGGACCAAGAAATATTTCGAGTACCTTGACATCTACTGGTACCGGCCAGGATGTGGTCATCTTGATCCGCCGTGTTTACCGATGCATTCGATAAGTGGTATTTGCTAGCTACAAATACGCACTATTTGAGGTTGAAGTACCAATTATTTTTACGTATAAGTGTAAGAACCTGACGAACATGCAGTCGATGAACCTCCACGTCCGTCTTTCCGTCCATATCCCTGCGATAAACGAATACATGGTTGGAGTAACTCGTTGCAAAATCATGCACCGATCGTAACATATTTGGTCACACATCTATACAACGCGGCAGGTGGATTGCTTAGCCCTTGTGGTATCACTATCTACTCCCAGATCATACTGCTGGGGGTGCTCACGGCCGTGTACGGGATGCTCCGTTCACGCATGAGGATCCGATAAAAGCCATCCATCAGTACATCGACAAAAACATGGTACTCTTTGACATACCATCTATAATCAAGTCCTTCCTCGGTATTGGCGTTAGATCCGGTACCGCTGCAGCATTCAACTTGTTGAATTCGTGCACAATCCGTCACACACCTATGGTTTTACGGACAAAGTATTTAAAGAACTACTTGGGGAAGTTGATCCCTAACTTGGTCCTCTACGAAGCGACCGGCAAAGAACTTGTCGATATCTCGTACTTTTTCACGAATCAGTAGCCGCTGCTTCATGACACAGTTCTTCAAGCCCGGTTTCTATCTCGGTTTTGTGTCAAGTGACGTTATACGTTGATAGCTTGAACGGTACTGGGTGAAAATATATTTTTGATTTCGACCAAATCTATATACAAAAGATATGCCGCAAGAGACTCCCAGGGTTGAGAGGTGCATCCCTTAGTCAATTCTTCTGATTGAGGACACTTTCGTCCATCGATGATCTGCTGAGAACCCGTTCGTTCTCAGCAAATAATGTTGCCGACCGAATATCTGCCACAAACGCGTTCTCTGTGACGAACGCGCATATCTGCTGGTCTTTCCATGGCGCATATCGCGTTTGCACCGTTTCTAATTTAACGTTCGCAGTTGAGTTATCTACGAAGTTAACTTCGGATGTGCTACAAGATCAAGCTGAGGCTCTTATACGCTCGGTTCGTCATTCAACAAGACATTCAGAGTCTCGATTACTTCATAAGATCGTGTCCCCACAGGCTGACGGGTAATTACTTCCTCAGGTCGCTGGGAACTTATTTCCTCATTAAGTAATGCTTGAGAAATTTCTTCCTCAATTGCGTGGGGACTTATCCCACGAAGTTTTCCGAATATGTTACACCGTTAGAGCCAGTTCCTCTACGATCGACTCTCCAGTCGACCCAGGATTACCTTGTTGCCGCTTCTGGGAAACCGGTTTACGTTTACTTGAAGGCTGCCCGCTGAGCATGCATCCATGTCCCATTCCACTCGACTCAATCCAGTGGTAAACACTCGTCTCTGCCTGTGTTCCAATACAGCATCAAGAAGATTGCTTTACAGTGCAGATTAGCTACACTGTGCTCTCGTGCTATCCTTATAACGACGATACGCGAGTGTAGCTATCCCACTCAATGTAGACCACCTTCACGCTTGTGAATTCCCCGTGAAGTTCATCAGATGGCCTTCTGATGAACAAATGGCATACTTCTTTGCGAACCGAAGTTACCAACTGATTTGTGGCTTGTACTTTCTATGTCATGGTAGAACTATGGATTACATTGAAGTTTTAATCAAATACAGTACAATAAAATTAAGATTGTACAGTTCGTCGTCTTACGTGTCATAAATTCCACCTGAAAGATATCCTTACGAATACGGTTGCGTCTATCGCAAGGCGTACCGTCATTCTCGTTGCTGGGATCTCACGCTCACACAAACTTAAGCCCACGATCCGCTAGTTATTGGCGTCGAGCAACTGTATTCGACACACAGTCAACTAGGGCTCGGACGTGACATGCCTTTTGTCAATACTCGGGTACTGGTTGAATAGTATGGTCTACCAATCCTTCGTTGTGTGCTTGTACCTGATCTTCAATTCTATCTTCTAGATTCTCGTTCTTTTGTTCTCTTGATTATTGATATAGACTCTTACTGCAACCGCTTCATCTTTTATGTCCAGCCTCTCGTCGTCTGAAATGTACCACAGATAGCGTAGCCCCGAGCGTGGGGTTTAGCACTCCAATCATGGACCAAATAGAATGGTGTTTTCTTCCGCACCCTGCCTTGTACTGTTTTATTCGCGAACGTCGGACAGTTCGCGTGCTCGTCCTAGTCGCGCTGTTCTACGTCGGAGATTTACAGCTTGATAGACGCAGTCAGTTTCTAAACTATCCTTTCTGCAGTGTCATTTGACCGAAGTTGGTAAGACATACTCTCTTGCTGTAGTTTGACTACCATACGGTTCTGTGATCTATATTAACCCGTCATAAATACCGGTTTTTAGATAATGGAGGGTTGCTTTACTAGCACTGAAACAGTATAAATCAGATTCTTCGTATCTCTTAGCCACCGTCCAGGCTGTCTGTGAAGCACTCGCATTTGCCATCACATGTTCGGCGAACAAATAGACCCATAATCGCAATTCTGTATGGACTTAGTGAGAGAAAGAATATGTTCCATTACTGTGTTACGAATAGGGTAGGTCGCTCCGACAATCTTTGGATTCGGCCCTTGCGAATTAGGTCGCCCTCTCTGGTCTCACAATACATACAGTAACCTAAGAATCTGTGAACACTTCAAAGCAAACATCTCTAATGTCAGTATCGCCGTATACGATGGTAGATGCGTTCGAGCACTTGTTGACTGGTTCCAAACTCGTGCGATACTGCCGTTCTGAAGGCTTTCAGGCATAGGGGGTCTGAATATCACATCAAGATCATCGTTTCGGTTCCCTGGTTGGAACAGCAAATTAATATTTGTTTTTCACTTATCCCGTAATCTTCATAAATTTAGAGCGTGGACTAGCAGTTTACCACACACAACCAGGTCACTCTAGTATCCCTTCAGATATCCGTACAAATCTTGCACCCAATCTTCTTCTTTTGACCTTCGAATTCGGTCCACCTGGCGTTGTCTTTTCACTTCATTTTGCTTAATCAATCTATTATCTAATATGAGACCGCGACAGGGTTACCACGAATATGTTGACTAAGAGACTCCGGTCTCTTAGGACTAGTATCATGGGCAACCGTTCCGCGCTTCTGAACATGACAACTCTTTCTTAAGTATCGAATCGTTCCCTCCTGCTCGTGTAAATCTGATATTGCCAACTGGTCCGCGATATCATTCCAATCACGTTTAATATGTGGGACTTCATTAGAGGGCCGCGACTGGACCTGATTCAAATCCTTTGTCCGTTTACCCGAGGTTTTACGGCCGAACAATCGATGCATCTATTTTACAAACAAATCGGTTTTTATATTGGTGGTAAAACGCAGTCAATACAGAGGCTTCAACAGATTATAACCCAGCAACATGCCATAATATTAACACTCATTGTCAGTAGACGTAGCGAGTTGATATCAGCAGCTTCGACTATGGTCCATGAAAGAAGTCTTCATAGGATGGCGCAACAGATCCCACCTAATTATTTTACACGATCTAAACCATCAAAACTTAGTATATATGTTGCTGCTTCAGTGTCCACTATGGGCGTAGGAAGGTTGGTCTTTTGTCTTGCTTGCTTCTTAGGATCTATCGACGATGAAGTTGAGTCTACACTTTCTCGAGAAGTATGAATAGCCGACAATGGCTCGAGCACAGCACTTAGTCTTCGCCTTTTTAATACTCACGATCTTTAAGTCCAATAGGATAAGATGATGGCATAGTTTCGAGGCGCTCTTGCAATTCGACAGACTTGATTAACCATGCCAGTGTCGCATGTCCGGACAGAATTTTAAGAAGATGGGTAACTAACAATTTTGAATCAATTTTCTAGTACATGCAGTAAGGCCAAAAATTATATTTTAACCGAACTGCAATTCAGTTCATTCTCTTGTGGGTCCGGCTTGCGAAAATAATTGGCATCAGTAGGCGTTAATGATATTGAGCTAATGACGTCGATATAGTTCATTCACTGGCAATATCGATACTCAATACTTCTTTTTTCGGGCTGAAATGACGTAGAATGGGTACCGGAGCAAATTTAATTATGAAGCATGACGAAAACCTGCAATAGAAGCCAATTCCTCTCTTCTTCATCTTTGGCGGTTGCACTGTCATCATTCTAAATCTAATACCGCCAAGCATGGGACTTTATCTCTTTCATTTCGTGGAAGATCGACGCCTACACGCCATAGCCTTCGATAGAACAACTGTGATAGCTGAACTTCCAAGAAAAGATTGCACAGATTTACTGGCGTCGGCAAGCGTAGGTCGAACAAAGATTCGAAGGTACTTTGTGTGGAGTTGTTATCGCCATCTAGATATTTTAAATCTGAGGTATTCGGCCTTACGACACCCCGCGAGCTCTTGACTGCACTGATCGACATATCTCAGTAGTCGCACACATCTAACAGCCGTTCCACCTTCTTGCGTAACACATCCCGCGATTCGGCGGGGGTCCGAATGCCATCTATATATGATCTTCGACCCAATAACGAGTAACCACGCTACACATCTAGTTCCACTGCCGTAAACAGATCTTTAGATTCGTCTAATATGATTCCTTTATCAATTCTTCATACCTATATGAAACTTTCTCCAACATTCGATGATATTTATATGTATATCTGAGACGCACTATTGAGCCCAAAAGACGACCGACCACAATAAATGAGTAAATAAGCACTGACATTGGGACCAGGAGGTACGTGGATCAATACTCGCGCAGGGGCGGTACGATTACA
>CANTFL010000889.1:0-10245 GCA_947650285.1 Hyaloperonospora brassicae | reverse complement strand
TTGTTACTGCAGGCGTATGTGGTATCGCACCTCATGGACACAGTGACCCCGAGCTGGGGGTAAGCTACTCTGGAGATTCAGATGTGTATGACTCGGGGAAGACTTTCGAGGCATCGCGCTCACCTGCTGTGCCTCGTTCATCAAGAGACCTGCCGAACGAACGGACTCGTGACATGTTTCACAGTCTGTTCGGCAGCGATAATGAATCCAGTGATGAGTATGGTAATTCATTAATACAGTCAACTCGTGCGCCTTCGCACGAGCCCTTTGACGATGGCGCGAGCCGTCTTCATACTGAAAATCGTAGTACCGGCAACGATAGCACGTCGAAGCGTGATGAGCCGAAGCCGTGAAATTTGCCTGAACATCTCATCAATATCCTGTCTCACGAGACAAGTCAACACCATCGAATTCCCTTATTCGATTCGAGTGAGCATCATGGTTTCAGTTCCAGCACGAAGAACTTTCGCGCAGAAGAAGATATTAACCTCGGTGCTTTCTTCAAGCATCGATGGTACAATGTAATCAAAAGCGTGACAAGGCCTCGCTTTTGGCGTTGTAAAGCGCGCTCGTCGAATAAGTCAAGAATTTTGGACGAGAAGGATGGCTTCAAAAAGTTGTAGCGGTACGCATCAAGTCTGAATAGCGAATGTCAACCGGTGCAAGGTACCGGCTGCATCATTTGTCGATTGAGGCAGGTATTCCTTGCCTAACTTGGTGTGATCCTTGTACGAGTTGTGTTGACAACTCGCAACGTGCACATAGGGATGTGTATTCCCTAACTTCGCCCTGGGGAAGGGCATACATCTCGGCTGTGATTCGGGACGCGATTGAAAATTTGCAATCCGTCTACAAGCGTCAAAAGCGGGTGTTTACCGAGAAGCCTTCGGACCTACCGGATTAGTTTCGTCGTACTGATGGACGAGACCTTCAACGTCAGCCATCAGAATGGGATCGAGGTTCTCAGCTGTCATACGATAATGAATACCCCGCCAGCGGACAAGGTATATTGTCCGCTCCGGTTTCTTCACGCGGTGGCTCAAGCTACACCCCACGTGAAAGCGTCGACCACCGTGAGAAACCACAAGTGGATCCGGTGGTGGTGGAAAGACAAGGTCCGGCTCAGCTGCCGGGATTGCAGGAGACTTTGGATAATAATGAAAGTACCAGAACGAGTTGAGGGAGGATGTCGACTACGAGTAAAATCGTCATCACGACTTGCTGGCGACCGTACGATGTCTCCTTACCGATCGGGAGAAAGACCGATCGGATTTCGCGTTCGTTCAGGTTGCGAACGATCGCGAATAGCGTCATATGCACGACGGGCTAGAGGCGGCTCGTCGCGATACTGCGTTGATGAAGGACCAAATTGAGTGTTTGGTCCGTGATCACAATAACCTGTTGGAGATCTTGAACGTGCTGGTCATTTCCGCTCTTGGAAGAGGACTCGAACTGATAGTACGGGTGGAGACGACCAACATAGAGCGTAGGATGCGTACGCATCCTGCGAGGTAACTCAATCGTGTATGCATTGCTCTTGTGGTGCAATACTTAAAGAGGCCAATTTATATTGGCATTAGTTTACAACTGCCGACACTAGTGACTGCATGTCCAGGTAGGTTTAGCGTAGACAGTACTAGGTCTTTAACCTTAAATGAAATAAAATTTGATCTTCCAATCTTGTCTGCATTCCGTTTCTGGTGGTCCACCGCATTTGCGATGGGGGCCTGACAAATCGGATTACCGCCTCTTGAGTCAGCAGGAATTTCTCTCCTGACTCGTTGTTTTGTCTTTCAGTGCGGTTCGTACGCACTGCCAAATGATTCTTCTCTTCTTCAGCGAGGTTGTCTTCTTCCTCGCTGGCATTATCGTTGACGATGCTGAATATTCCAGCATCGTCATCTCGGTCTGATGTAGCAGCAGCGTCATTGCTACCTCTAAGGCTAATTGCGTCGATGTCGACATTATCGACATCGGCATCGAACGTATTGGCGTGTGCGATGATACGTGATGAGCAAGAGCCAAAACGGTTTTTGCTCGAGCGAGTCCCCCCCTTAACCCAGAGTCACTCTGTATTAGGGCGGTAATACGTAAGTGGCGTAAGACATTCACCTAGAACGGTGTATGTGTCGTATGCGCATGCACGGAGTTTTTGATGAAGAATTCGACCATCGGATAGGTTTCGATCCAAGTCGAAAATGATTGGGAGTACCCACGTAGAATATCTTCGAGAACGCAATTTGCGTGTTTCTTATGAATATCTGCCTCATGGTGATCAGAAGTAGACATCCTAGATCGTGTTCCTAATTTGCGGAACACGGATGGCCAAAACCCCACCGTGGACCGAGGGTCTCGATCCGGAAATTGTTTATGAGGTAAAGCTAGGGGTCGAAACACTTCGTCGATGAAGAAAGGAGCACATCTGTGTGCCGTGATCGACTCGGAAACCGCAGGAAGATGCACCATCTTTCTATACGATTCACAAACACAAGAATACCATTATTGCTGAGAGTTTCTTCAGGGTACCCGAAGAAGAAGATCATTTCAATAGACTCTCAACGCTCTGCCAAAACCGGTAGAGGATGTAAAGGCGCACGAAATGAAGGACCAGACTTCACTCGTTGACAGACCTCGCTATAACAAATTAACTTGCGTACGTATTGGTACTGATTGGTCCAGCAAAAGTCACAAGTAACCGCGGGGTAATCTTCTCATGGCCATGATGCCAACCTATTGACGCATCGTGACATTCGATCATGATGCGAAATCGCAAGTCATCATATGAGGGAACAACGACACGAGGCTTGTCCTCGGCAACGTCTGTATGGTACAGCAACCCGTGGCGAGTCGTATACCGATCCAAATACGAACAGTATAGTAAAGGCGAATCCGACAAGGCTTATTTGAAAAAGATTTGCAAGGTGTATTATTACGCGCAGGGGATTCTTATCTTCTGCGTACGCCTCTCTTACGTCTTCGAGTAACGTCGATGACGGCAAACTAACTAATAGCGTCGCAACATTAAGCTCGGCCTCATTGTTGACTTGCGTGGCCGGATTGAATTCGGGTCGAAGCGAGAGCGCACCAGCAACGAGATTCAGTCATCCAGGTCCATACATACGTAGAAGTTAGACTTTTCCAAAAAAGAAGCCGCGATGTTATTCTCTGCGACAGGTGATGATTGTTTACGGCCGTGCGTAAATACGCATGGTACGTGTAGACGATAGGTGGTCGATCATCTAGGAGATCGAGGTAGAACTTAGCCAATTCATACTTCATGGAAAGCCGTTCCTTATCGTGCAATGGATAGTTGCGTTCAGCTGGTTGCAGCTGACACGATTGATATCAGACGACGCGCTCCGCGCCGTCTATGCCATACTGCATCAACGCACAGCCGATTGCGTAATAGCTGGCGTCACATACCACGCGAAATGGTCTGTCATGGTCAGCAATCGCCAAGATGGGGTAGCTGCATCAAGCTGTGCTTGATACGTGTTATACATTGCTGACATTCAGCGTTCCACAACCATCTCTTGGTCTATAAGAGACGAGAGAGGTAAATGGTCATCTTGGCGTAGGTGCGCGAGTACTTGTGCAAGCATATCACTAGACCAAGGCACTCCTGCGTTCCCTTTACATCAGCTTGCACTGGCCAGTCGGTTTTTGCCTTGATCTTTTCGGGATCGAGGCGTACGCCGTGTTTACTCACGATGCATCCAAGAAGTGGTATTTTGCTAGCCGAGAATATACACTTCTTGAGGTTGGCGTACAACTAATGCTTGCGCATTAGTTGAATGACCTGACGAACGTGAGTCCTGTGAACTTCAACGTCCGTCTTCCCGTTCATAGCCCGGGTATGAACGAACACATCATTGAAATAACTCGGTGCAAAATCCCGCACCGGTCTCAACAGATCTGTAGCACATCTGTTGAACGTTGCAGGGGCGTTACTCAGCCCCTTTGGCATCTCTAGCTACTCCTAGAGCATACCTTTTGGAGTGCTCACTGCCGTGCACAATATGTCCCGTTTACGCATGAAGATCTAATTGAAGCCACCCATCAGATTCATGGACGAGAAACTGGTACTTTTTGACATACCATCGATGATTACGTCTTTTCTCGGTATCGGCGTCTGAGCCGGAGCCGTAGCAGCATTCAACTTGTTGAAGAATTAAACAATCCGCCACTTTCATGTGCCTTTTTGCGCACAAAAGGCCGGAGAGATGTGAGAATAAGTTGATTCCCTAATATTACCTGCCGCTAAGCAACCGGTAAAGAACTTGTCGATCGCTTGCACCTGTGCACGAGGCAGTGGCCACTGCTTCATAACACATTCCTTCAAACCCTGTAAAAGTTCGATCTCGTGTCGAGTTCCTTTATCCTTAGGGCACGCGAAGGGCATGGATTCATGGAACACATCCTTGAATTCGATCAAATCCTTATACAAAGGATTTGCCTGAAGCGACTTCCAGGATTGAGAAGTGTATTGCTCAATCCGAGTCTTCTCATCGATGACGCTTCCGTCCATCAATAAAATGCTGAGAACCCGTTCGGTCTCAGTAAAACCATTATGAATATAATATCGATGACGTACTCGTCCTCCGCGACGAGCACACAGATCTGATTGACTTTGCCACTACGCAGATCGCGCAAGAACCGTTTCGGATCTAGTGGTAGAAAAATAGTTATCTCCGAAGTGAACTTCGTAAGCACAATCAGATCAAGCGTGTAAGCGCCTACTCTTGATCCGGCTTTAACAAAGACATTCACTGTCTCGATTACTTCTTGAGAAGTCAAATCCACATGATCCAGGAGAAATTTCTCCACAATGTAAGGATTATCTACACAGTGATCTTGTACAGTCGTACTAACGACCGTACCGCAAGTGAGGTCATCGCACTTACTCGCAGTACACCCACATGAATTTGGGCGTTCCAAGATATTCTTTAGATCGTCATCTGATGAACAAGTGACAGGCATTATTACTGATCGATGATGCCAGCTCACCCTTAGATCGTATTTCCTGAGCCAAGGTAGTCCTAGGATGACATCAAACTTGTTATACAGGTCTAGTACGATGAAGTCATCATCGTACTGTTCGTCTTTCAGCGTGTAGTGGATTCCGAGAACACGTTTCTTCACGGTAATCGATGCGCCTGTCGCTAGGCGCACCGTCATTCTTGTTGGAGGGATCTCCCGCTCCACGAAGTTGAAACTTCCTGCCTCTAGCGACTGGCGACGAACAAAGTTGTTCGACGCCCCACGGTCAACTAGGGCGCGAAGTGACAAGTCCTTTGTCATTATAATGTCAAGGTAATGATACACACTTCATCACCAGATGCAGAGACACACATTGACTGTGTATCTGGAGCAACCTTCGTCAAGAAATTTGCAAATTCTCTTGATGTTGCCGGATCAGTAGGGCACTCCTCCCCTACTGACTCCGACCATTTTTAATGGTCCGCTTCGCTGTTGCGGCTTTGCAACATCATCTGACTTTCGTGTTCCAGTTCTTCCAACTGGTATACGGTACTACGCTCATCTTCTCGGGGTACTGAGCGGGGGATACTGCATTCGTATGCATATTACCCCAACGTATGAAAACGTGACATCCCACCATTCGCTTGTCGTTCACGGAGCGAGGTTTCTTGCCCTCGACATGACAGAGGTCCATTGGTTCTGGACCTCCGACCGCTGATCGTCTCTGTGGACGATAGGAGGTTAGCGTAGTGTGAGCCTGTCTCACACTAAAGTCTTCCTGCTCCGAAGCGTATATTTCTTCGGAGAGCGTCTTTAGCTCCCCGCTAATAAGGTGGTCCCTGACGAGACCATCTGCAAGACCTTGGATGAAAATTGTGATCTACACAAATTCACTCACATGGTTCACTACCATACGACTTGCAAGGTAGCGTACATGCTGATCATAAGCAAGAATCTTACGCTTACCCTGTTTGATCGCGAGGAGTTCAGATAGAGCCCTGAACTCTGCCCTGGGAGGCTCAAACGTATCGTTGAGCAGGGTCTTGAAGACGTCTAACGACCCGAATACGTTCGGGTTGTGTAACTTGAGATTTAGGGCCCAATTCCTGGCGTCCCCTGCCAAGTGCGACTAAAAAAATGCGACTTGCATTTGTTTATCGTCGATGCGACGAGCCTCGATGGCACCGTCGACTTCGACGAACAATCTCAACAGGGAGTCGTTCTCGACTCCGTGATACTTGGATATCTCCAACTCAAAAGACTCATGTCGACGCTCACGCGTCGACTGTGCGTACTTAGACTGATGCTGTCTCAGTTCTATAGTCCGCTGGTGATCTTATTGTTGCAACAAGGTCACCTGCGCTCGCGACTCGTCAAGTTCTCGTTGCAAGAACTTACTAATGACGGGACGCTGCTGGTCACTATCCCTTGTGGATAGCATGGCCCAGATAGCTTCATAGCCGACGGTCGAGCTCATTCGTTCGATCGCACTCCATTCGACATCACTCGATTGGGAGTAGCTTTCACGAGTTCCGTGAAATCTGTCGCCTTCGACTTCGTCCGATATCTTCATGTTGGGCGATGCGAGTGTGGTCCTTGAACGGAAAACCAAGTGCTACCAGGTGTAACGGGGCACCGATGACTACGTACTGGTCAACCAGCACGGAGTTTACAAATCTGCAGTGATAGTCAGCGCCCGGCTAGATGTAGAACTACACAGAGGAAGATAGAGCGACAAAGGCAAAGGATCTAGTCGTGGTAAAAGTAAAACTGTCATCAATATAGTCAAGTCCTATAACTCTTGTGTCTCTGTTTGTCCTGACTCAATTATGTTAATATAACTACACGTATGATGACGTCTACTCTCCACCCATTGCGCACGTCTAGCAGCGATTGGTGGGTTGATATCATCAAGATATCAGCCAATGAGTAGACCCTTCGGTCATCCCAACAATATCATCATGCTTTATGATATTGTTGAAAGAATATTCAACGTAATATTCTTTATCATCATTTTATCCTTAATGACACTATCATGTAACGGGCTCCCCCGTTACACATCTGCTCATCCAACGACGCATGCTGCTTTTAACCTCTGGTGGACTCGCCCAATGGTCGCGGTACGCAACGATACACGCTGATGTCTACGTACGTTGATTGAAGTTCACAGGTATTGCTTGTTCTACCACGTTACCGCCAGCACTAATCCAGACATACCGACAGCGTCCTGAAAGTCGGCTTTAATCGTTGCTGCGCCAGCCGCACGGTGTGACACGGCATACCGCTGACAGCCGTCTCGATACCGGTACACGTACTGAACCACGTCACACAAGCTCCCACTACTGCAAACGCATCGAACAAAGTTTGTATTCACCGAATGCACGCACTCAACGATATAAAACCGGTTTCTCGACCGGATCCACAGCGAAGCGTCGTCGAAAGCCACAGCAATGGCCGCGTAGCCATCTCCCGATCCAACCGTCTTCTCCTCTTCCTCGTCTGCTTCTCCCCCTCTCTCTGTTGTGCATATAGACGTTGCCCCGTCCTTCTTCACACACGCCACGCGATGTCTCTCGGTCCACCTGCACCCCCTCCAGCATCAGTTGGTGGTCCCTGGACGGACTTTGTCTCTCGCTCGGATGCCTCAATGGCGAAACTACTGAAGGAGTCGCTACCGAAAACCAAAGCGACTCGAGCCACGTGGCTCGCAACGCATGAAGAACTGGACGAGAATGAGTCGCTTGGCGGTGTCGGAATTGTAGATGTCTACACGGGTCTCGTGCTGCTGCTGCTCGTGCCATTGGCTGCAGTCGTCTACGTCGTTGTTGGGATCACGACCGTGCCAGGACTATTGGTCCTTCAACTCTACAGGACAAAAGGGCTGCAGCGACCGGTGAAAAGCATCCACCGAAGCAAAGGGTTTTACACAGTAGCTGCTGTCGTCGCCGTCTTGGCGCTTCCGTGCCACGTCATTGTGCTGCTCTATTGGCTCGTGCTCTTTCCAACGATCTTCCTCGCCAGTTGTCTCTATTCGTTGCTGTCGCTGAACATACTGCTGCTATGCAAGAACATTGCACTGATGAAGAGCTGCAGTCGGTGGCCCAAGTGGAGCTGGAGTGACACAGTGTGTGCAGTGCTGGGGACGATGGACCGACAAGGCTTTGCAAAGTTTGTGGTGAAACTGCCGTCGGCCGTCGTGGTCGCGCCCATGTTGAAATATCTACTCGGGTGTAATCCGCTGCTGTATCGCCTGTCGATTCGACAGCGATG
Organism: Hyaloperonospora brassicae; assembly: GCA_947650285.1. Classification (NCBI taxonomy): domain Eukaryota; phylum Oomycota; class Peronosporomycetes; order Peronosporales; family Peronosporaceae; genus Hyaloperonospora; species Hyaloperonospora brassicae. Next base: position 1,995 of record CANTFL010000889.1, on the reverse strand, counting down.
TCTGTGGACGTCACCTCTGGATTTTGATGGTACACTTGCGTACAGCTGAGCAGTACCGGAAGACGTTGAAAGGTGGTCGACTAACTTTGCTTACCTCTGTTGCGGGACCCATGATAGACCAAAAAGCTGTGGCAGCGGTGGTTCAAGCAGCGTCTTGGACGCTTGTAAACCTCACGGACCTGTTGACGCGACAAACGAGCAAGCCGCCACGCACGGACGATCATATTGTTGGAGGCCATATTCCGTTTCCAGGACCCGATCGAATGAGTGGGACGGTCGTTGGAGTGTTTACGACCAACTCGATCATCACGTTTGTGAATGCAGACCACAACGTAAACGGCAGCGTGTTTTACAGCATGACAGCCAAACGCAGCATATACAACGTCCCCTTGTTCGTTTGGAACCCGTGCCACTATCTGACGGGCTACATCGAGATCAACTTGCAGCACGACGGAGGCATTGAGCAAGCCAGTACGTATGAAAGGGACGCTGATGTATCGGGGCTTTGTTGCTGACGTTATCTGCAGTGTGGTGCCTCGTAGGTGACAACTACTTGGGCAATCTGCTGTTTGAGCGCACCGACGCACTCTTTTGGCACTTTGACCCCATTAAGCGCGGTCAGATGGGGCCCAGCAACGTCCAATTCACTCGTGGCTCCAACGCGTTAACAATGTCGGTAACAGAATCTATGGCGATCGTAGATGTCAGCAATACCGACGCAAGGCTTACCGTCGATAGGGCTGGAGATGGCCCCGAGAACGCCCTCGTCGAAGAAAGACAAGCAGATAAGGGCAGGCGTGATTCTTGTCAAAGGCTTGACGGCTTTCAATCCGGCGTCGACCCTCGTAAGTCAAAGTTGTGAGCAGAAGGCGGAACAAGCGAGTGTGAGACTTCTTGTGGAGCTAAAGGACGCTATTCATCGACAGGAGAAGCAACACTCACCACTGACGATCGAGGCAGTCCAAATTTGATCGCGATAGTGGTGGAGTCAGCTCTCACTATAGATAGACACGTGCATCCCTTGTCAGCGCTTTCCTCGATCTGATGCTGAGTGGACGGTTGTGCGTAGACGCGAACAATGGAATGTGTACTACGGACACGGATATAAGTCTGCGGGTCGAGCAGACAACAGCATTGGCCGACAACTGGAAGCACGTTGTAGCGTGCTGCGCCGATGTACCATCGACAAGTCAGCATATATTCGAGCACAATGCGAGTAGAAGTCACGTGGCCGGAACGAGTGTGTGGAATCTCATCACCAAAATGGCGAGCAGACGCGTAAAACAGCTTTCATTACCAGCAGCCAATTACGAGAGGAGACTATTGTCACGGGTTTAAGCACGATTGTTGTCACGATTCCGAGCATAATTGGTGTCGCGAGTCCGAGTCTGAGTCTGATTGTTGTCACGAGTCCGAGCATGATTGGTGTCACGAGTCCGAGCATGATTGGTGTCACGAGTCCGAGCATGAGATGCACTGCAAGTCGAATGCTGGTACGAAGGTGATAGAGTGGTACTTGTCATCACTGGGATGGCGACACAGGCAGCTTCAGGCCTGCAAAGTCACCGAACTGACCGAATCGTCGTACCGCGGGACGAGATAGAGGTGTCTGTCGACATGCGAGATGACGATCGAGACAGCCGAGACTTATTTGACAATGGAAAGCGATTGAATACAGTCAAGTCGATGTCGCACGACGGGGTAGATCAGCTGAGGCTGCTGTTGGCCACGGTCGAGGAGGTGTTGATAGCAAGCAGGGTGTCACTGAAAAACGCCAGCTGACAGTGTACGAAGCACTCGACATGCTCTTTGTCCAGAACCGAGTCGGATTTGTATTCGGCCTCCGTGTGTGGTGGCGCGTTCTCGCGTACACCTCTTGTGTAGATGGCCTCAAAATCAGACGATCTGCGTTTAATCCAGTTGATACGATCATTGTAACGACAATGCACTTTTTGCTTGACAATGCGGCTTTGCTCGATACGATTCACTGTTGCA
>CANTFL010000888.1:0-10832 GCA_947650285.1 Hyaloperonospora brassicae | reverse complement strand
GTACTACAACCTGGTCAACTAGGTAGTCCATCATTGTGCGACTCTTTACGAGAACCCGCTGGTCCATGGACTTCCGTGGAGTAGTGTCCCGGAGTTCATCGTTATCAACACGTCTACCGTGGGGGGGGGTCGCGACGCTGGAACACATCGTCTGGACATGCCCAAATGTGCGCAGTCCTGCTGGCAGAAACTTATCTGCCACTGGATGGGAGAACGTTCGAAGCTGGGCCAACTGCAAGATTTTCGCACCGATAGTGCCAGCAGCACAGCGCCGAACCTGTCCAAGGTGGTCACGGACTGTATAGCGGAAGCTCATCCTGACGAAGAATGCGAGTATGCGATGGTCTGGAGGAGGCTATGGCGACTGCTTAGCAGCATCTGTGCAACAGCTTTGTGGATTCAACATAATCGAGTCATTGTACAAGGAGAAGAAGTAACCTATGCAGACAGCGTCGAGAGATTCTGGCAGACATGCGGCAGCTCCGAGCAGTAGCAAAGCGGGAGTCCACAGGAACGAGACCAAAAGTCAAGGAGCACGTCTGCGGCCATGTCTGCGACAACAACCAGGCGACCACGAGAGCCGTCGCCCGTAGTGACGTGTCCCGTAAACCCATCGAACTCAAACGAGGTACCGGCAGCTGCTACCCGACTAAAGCTTACCAAACATCCTTCAACGTTTTTTTGTGTTCAGGTGGTCTTTTAACACGGGATTAACCATGTACAAGATCTCTGGTAAAGGCGGAGCCAAACGGTCAGCTCCTGTTGATCCGGACGTTGGCTTTGGCTAGCCCCTGACCAGCCTGGAGGCCCGTCATGTGCGCGTTCGAGCAGCTCGGTGCTGGATAACATCACTGCGCCCATGATGGCTGATGCCTCTTTCCGGTGCTCTCTGGTCGCGATTGCGCGAAGGTGGCAGACGCAAGAGGTCCAAAAGCTCTGCGTTGTTCCTGGGAGGTCCGTCATGGCTGCGCTGTTCCTGGGAGGTCAATCATGGCTGCGTTGTAGACGGCGTCATTGCGGTCGGTCCACAGCCTCGTGAGACACATCGTCGTAAGAAGGTGCCAAATTCTCTTCCAGACGTGGTCGGCCATTTCCCGATCCTCCTGAAAGCGGTCTTGCAGTATTGCTGTGCGGTGCTGTGCTACGTGAGACACTCGTCGGCTTGCACACGCTTGAAAACATTGCTGAGTTCGCTGTCGTGATGTTCGCTCGCCTGTCCATTGACCAACGAGTTTACCCCAGAGAGCTTCAGCACACGCGCACTCCCAGAATAAATGAGCCGGTGTCTCTTTTGTTCCCAGACAGCCCGGCCGCTTCCGACATTCGTCGTTCCCGTTCCTCCTAGCGTGATGGAGATTAAGTTGTCGAGCCACGATCCTGTACCCGGTCCAGACTTGAAAATCAGTCAGGCCAGTGCTATGATCCCAGGCTTGCTGAGGTGTTTGGCTGAGCACCGCTCGTTGCCATTCATCCGTGCTTGCGCGTGCTTCTCTCCGATCCACAAAACCCCTAAACGACGGGCTAGCTTTTTCTTGTGAAATGCAAACGCTTGTCGTTTAAGGCACGCGATGACGCACTCGTTCGGCGTTGTGTTAGGGAATGACCACGGAAATCGGTGAAGCAGAGGGTGAGCCTCGAAGACGAAGACCGTTGTTTGTAAATCGGAACGTGGTGTCTGTTTGGCTGCCGTGGAGTCGTCTGCCAGCACCGAGAAAGGTCCTGTACAGCTCCAGTGTATACCATCTGCCAGCTGATTCAATGTGACTCGCCGTGTCGGATTGAGCCCAGATTCCAGCGGGCTGCCCTCGATTGCTCCTGCGCCCTGGTAATTCATGGTGTATGGCGATATTCCCGGTGGAGCGTGCCGCAGGCGCAGTGGTGAATGGGTGTCCAGACGTGAACCGATCGGTATCGCCGGCCAGGAGAGCAGAAGGGATGTAGCCCACCGCCGTAATTTTCTCATCGAATGGTGTTGGGGTCGGTGCGGAGGCTTAGGGATGATGATGGCAATTCTTCAGGTCCCGTACGTGAGATGATGCTCAGTCGTACCAGCGAAGAGTCTTCGATCCTGTCGTACGCCCGTTCAGTCATGGTGTCTCCACGATAATCGCGAATCCAGGGGTTTGCTGACCAGTTGAATGTGGACCAGAAACGCTGAATCTCGTCGGGCATGTCACCAACACCGGGCCGTCGTGTTGGAAAAGGGGAGAAGTAAGATAAGATAAATTCGTCTCCCTCCCACCAGCTAATCGCCCTCGCCAGCAGCGAAACTGAGTAGGCGATTACCCAAGAAGAGACCCGCGCAACCTGGTCCGGTGTTGGGGCGAGCCGTTCGCCCAGCGTCTGGTTTACCTCTCGACCTGGAGTTCGGTTCATGTGAGGAGGTTGCCGACGTCCTGCCAGCATTGGAGAGACCGGTTGTTATGTCTTTTTGGCCAGTCCACGATAAGGCCACTGTCGCCACGACGAAAAGGACCTGTTCTGGCGTTGAGTGATCCAGAGAATCGCGTGCTTCGTTCGTTGGTTGTTGACGGCTACCGACACATCGGCCAGCCCGATGCCACCCGCATGTTTTGGTGCAAAGAGTAGACCCGGGTCGACTTTGTGCCGACTTTTGTCCGTCGTCGTTGCATGAGCATATAATAATTGCTTCGATAGATTGTTCACTTCTATCATCGCCCACGAAGGTATGTCAAAGACGCTCGCCGTAAAGAGCAACGACGGTAATACAATGGCGTTTTAAGATAAGAACTCGGTTCCCCACACTTGTAGCCACTTGTGTTGCTGTAACGGGGCAACCCGTTACATGGAAATTGTCATTTAGAAGATAATGACAATGAAGAAGATTATGTTGAATATTCTTTTAACAATATCACCAAAGTGGTGATATTAATGGGTCGACCAAAGAGTCTGTTCATTGGTTGACATCTTGATGATATCAACCCACCAATCGCCGCAAGACGCGCGCAATGAGTGGTGACGAGACGTCACCATACACTCAGTTAGATTAGTGTAATTGAGTTAAGACAAAAAGAGAGACAGTGGTTAAAGACTTAATTATAGTAATATAACAGTTCTACTTTTACCTTACCTACGCTTACTCGTTTGCCTCGTGTACGTCTGTCGGGCGCACCGAAACCCTTCCGTTAAGTTCACGCAAGGGTGTGCCCCGTTACACCTGGTAGCACTTTGTAGTCATTCCAAGGACCACAGCATCCAACATGAACATGTTGGATGATGAAGAGACCTTTCACGCCACGCGTGAAGGGCTTACCCATTTGAGCGACATCGAATGGAGTGCGGTAGAACGAATGAGTTCTACCGTAGGCGAGTTCCCCATTAGCGCCATGTTGGATTCTCTAGACAGAGACCAACAACATGCTGCTATAGCCAAGTTCATTCAAAATGAACTTGTCGCCGAAAAGGGAGAAAGTAGCGTTGCTTCACCAGCAAGGCTCTCAACAGGCCGACCAGTTGAGAGAACTCGGTGTTCAACAGACAGAGCTGTTGAGACAGCAGCAATTCCATGCTGCTATGGGCGGGACGGCGCATGCGCGTCGTCCCGAAGTCATGAAAGTTGGCATCTCCAAGTACAGTGGAGTCTCGGAAGACTCCCTGTTACTGTGGTTTGTCGAACTCGACAGAGCCTTAAGGGCTCGTCGCGTCGAAGATGAGCAAATGAAACTCACATTTGCTTAGACCCACTTGGCAGGACGTGCCAAAACTTGGTCCCTGGGGCTCGAGAGTAGCTACCCACATGTGTTTAGGTCGCTAGATGACTTCAAATCCCGGCTCAGACAAACGTTTGAGCCGCCACGAGCTGAGTTCAGGGATCGTTCAGAGCTCCTGAAACTCAAGCAGGGTAAGCGTGATGTGCACGCTTACGCACAACATATACGACTCCTCGTGAGTAGTATAACTGCCAACCCAGTACATGAACACACGTTGATTACGGTGTTCATGCAAGGGCTCGCAGAAGGGCCCGTCAGGAGCCACCTGTTCCGCCTTGAGCTAATACGCTGGAAGAAGCGATATCAGCCACGGAACAGGAAGACTTTAGCATGAGGCAGGCTCATGCTAGCTCAAACTATTACCGTCCACCAAGACGACAAGAGATCGGAGGTCCAGAACCAATGGACCTCTGTTATGTTGAGAGCGAGAGACCTCGCTCTTCAAACAACAAGCGATTGCAGAGGTGCAATCGCTGTCAGAAGTTAGGGCACTACGCATACGAGTGTAGTGCTCCTCTCCCAGTACCAAACAGTACTGAGCGAAATGGTCGTCCATTTTCCAGAAAGGGCAATGAGCGTGGGTCTAGCGCTGTTGCGAAGCCGCAACAGCGAAACGGACCATCAAAAAATGGTCGGGGTCAGTAGGGGCGGAGCGCCCTACTGATCCAGCAACCTCAAGAGAATTGGCAAATATCTTGACGAAAGCTGCTCCAGATGCACAATCATTGTGTGTCTCTGCACCTGGTGATGACGTTTCGCTCATCACCTTGAAGTTGGAAGCGACAAATGATATGTCGCTTCGTGCCCTAGTAGACTGTGGGGCGTCGAACAACTTTGTTCGTCGCCAGTCACTAGAGGGTCGTTGGCTCAAGTTCGTTGAGCGCGACTTCCCCTCACGAGGATGACGGTGCGCCTTGAAACAGGCGCATCGATTACCGTTGAGAAACGTGTAGTAGGAATCCACTACACGTTGGAGGGCGAACAGTACGATGATGACTTCATCGTGCTGGATCTGGATGACAAATTTGATGTCATCCTGGGATTACCTTGGCTCAGAAGGTATGAGCCAAGGGTGAGAGAGTAGCATCGATCCGTGAAGATGCCTGTCGCTTGTTCATCAGATGACAATCTGAAGAGCATCCTGGATCGCTCATAAGCGTGTGGATGTACTGCGAGTGAGTGCGATGGCCTCACTTGCGGTACGATCGTTAGCACGACTGCACAAGATCTCAGTGTAGTTGATCACTACACTGTGGAGCAAGCTCCCGGCGGCTGTACAGAGGTACAGGCGGAGCCGAAGGTCCACCACCCGAAGAAGTCGAGTGGACCGGGACATGGATGCATGCCTAGCGGGCAGCATCTTAGAAGAAAGAAACCTGTTGCCTCCAAGGGGCAACATGAAAATCCTAGGTCGACTGGAGAGTCTACCGTAGAGGATCGGTACCTGACTGTGGTTGAACAGCCACAGTCAGAAGACGTCGAGGGAAGAAGTCCCCACGTACGTGAGGAAGGAATTCTTCAAGAGCCACTTGCTGAGGGATCAGGCCCTCAGCAACCTGTGGAAGCAAGTTCCCAGGATAAACCGAGACGTTGAACGTCTTGGTTAATGATGAATCAGGCGTAGGCGCTTATACGCTTGATCTGACTGTGCCTCCGAAGTTAACTTCGGAGATAACTCAATTGCCAACGCTAGAACCGAAACGGTTCTTGCGTGATCTGCGTAGTGGCAAAGTCAAGCAGATCTGTGTACTCGTCGCGGAGGACGGGTATGTTACCGATATTCGATCGGCAACGGTGTTTACTGAGACCGAGAGGGTTCTCAGCAGTTCATCGATGGAAGAAAGTGTCCTCAATGAGAAGACTCGGATCGAGCGTTACACGTCTCAATCCTGGGAGTCGCTTCAGGCAAATACTTTGTACAAGGATTTGATCGAATTCAGGGATGTGTTCCCTGAATCAGTACCTTGCGAGTTACCTAAGGACAAAGGCACTCGACACGAGATCGAGCTCAAACCGGGCTCGAAGTACTGTGTCATGAAGCAGTGGACACTGCCTCGTGAACAAGTACTAGCGATCGACAAGTTCTTTGCCGATCGCTTAGCAGCGGGCCATGTGAGGGAATCGACATCCCCTCACAGCTCTCCTCCCTTCTGTGTGCGAAAGGCCACAGGAGGATGGCGGATAGTGCACGCATTCAACAAATTGAATGCTGCAACGGTACCGGCTCAGACGCCGATACCGAGGAAGGACGTCATCATAGATGGTATGTCAAAGAGTACCATCTTTTCGCCCATGGATCTGATGGATGGATTTTATCAGATCCCCATGCGTGAACGGCACATCCCGTTCACAGCAGTGAGTACCCTCAGCAAGATGCTGTGGGAGTGGATAGTTATGCCACAGGGGCTGAGCAATGCCCCTGCAACATTCAACAGATGTGTAACAAATCTGTTGAGACCGGTGCGTGATTTTGCGGCGAGTTACTTCGACGATGTGTTCGTCCATAGCCGGGCTATGGACGGAAAGACGGACGTTGAAGTTCACAGAACTCACGTTCGTCAAGTCCTTCAACTTATGCGCAAGCATAAGTTGCTCGCAAACCTCAAGAAGTGTATATTCGCGACTAGCGAAATACCACTTCTTGGGTGCATCGTGGGTAAACACGGCGTCCGCCCTGATCCCGTAAAAATCAAGGCGATCACCGACTGGCCAGTGCCAGTCGATGTCAAGGGACTAAGGAATTTCCTTGGACTAGCGGAGTACTTGCACAAGTACTCGCGCAACTACGCCAGAATGACTGTTCATCTTTCTTGCTTGCTCAAGAAAAATGTCAAGTGGTCATGGAACGCTGATTGCCAGCGTTCCTTCGAAGGTATCAAGCAAAGCTTGATGCAATCGCCGATCTTGGCGGTTGCAAATCAGGACAGACCATTTCATGTGGTCTGTGACGCCAGCGATTTTGCAATCGGCTTTGCGTTATTGCAGTTCGACGCAGATGGCGCGGAGCGCGTCATCTGTTATCAGTCGCGTCAGCTGCAAGCAGCTGAGCGCAATTACCCAGTGCATGACAAGGAACTACTTGCCATGAAGTATGCACTGGCTAAGTTCCGGGTCTATCTCTTGGAAGATAGACCGTTCATCGTCTATACGGACCATGCGTCATTACGCACGGCCGTAAACAGTCCACACCTCTCGCAAATGATGGCGAGGTGGCTGTCTTTCTTCGCGGAGTATAACTTCTCCGTGGGGTATAAACCAGGACGACTAAACGTCGTCGCGGATGCGCTCTCGCGCCGGCCCGATTTCGAGCCGGTCGCACAATTCAACAGTGAGGATAAGCCCACTGTTGCGACACTGAGAGCCAGTGTTCCGTCGTCAAGCTTACTTGACGACGTACGAAAGGCATACGCAGAAGATAAGGATCTTCTGCGATTGATGGATCATCTGTTGAATCCATCCAGTAAATCAATGAAGAATTTACCGGCTTTGTACCGATCCTCATCGGATCGGTACACAACGCGTAACGGACTGTTATATTATACATCCGTTGACGGCGACACGCCTCGTGTCGTCGTCCCCACTCATAATGATTTGCGATTACGCATCATGTATGAGTGTCACGATGCCCCAACAGGCGGCCATAGTGGTAGAGAAAAGACTTACCTCACGGTAAGTCGTGACTTTTACTGGCCACGCCAGTATCAGTTTGCACGCAAGTACATACGTGCTTGCGAGGTTTGTCAACGGGTGAAGCCTAGTACTTCATCCCGTGCGCCATTGCAGCCTCTGTTTGTTCCGACAGAGTGCTGGCAGTCCATTTTAATGGACTCCGTCTTCGGTTTTCCCGAAGACGCTCACAAGAATAATAATATTCTTGTGTTTGTTGACCAATTCAGCAAGATGGTCCATCTTGCTGCCGCACCCGAGTCGATCAAGGCTCAAGGTTGTGCTCGTGTCTTTCTCGACACGGTCTTTAGACTCCACGGGTTACCCCGTGAACTCGTAACCGACCTTGACCCTCGGTTCACGGTGGCATTTTGGCAAACCTTGTTCCGTTCTCTTGAAACACGATTGAAGATGTCCACTTCTGACCATCCGGAAACCGATGGTCAGAAGGAATGTGCGAACCGTGTCCTCGAAGTGATCCTTAGAGGATATGTCCACTCGTTTTCGAGTTGGAGCGAATTCCTACCCCTGGTGAAATTCGCCATCAATAATTCGGTGCATGCTTCAACACAGCACACACCGTTTTACGTGAATGGCCTATGCCATCCACGTGTGCCCACCCTTCTAGAGTTTGACTCTTGGATAAGGGATGGAGGGACTCGCTCGAGCAAAAAACGTTTTGGCTCTTGCTCATCACGTGTCGACGCTAACGTCGTCACGTATGATGCCGATGTCGATCAAGTCGACATCGATGAAGAACACCACCTCAATAATAGCGATGACGCTATTATTGACTCAGATGATGATGACGATGCTGGTATATTCAGCATCGTCAACGATTATTCCAGCGAGGAAGAAGACAACCTCGCTGAAGAAGAGAACAATCTCTTGGTAGTGCGCACGAAGCGCACTGAAAGACAAAACAAAGAGTCAGCAGAGAACTTCCTGCTGACTCGAGAGGCGGTGGTCCGTTTCGTTCAAGACTCCATCGCAAATGCGGTTGACCGTCAGAAACGGAACGCAGACAAGAATGGAAGAGAAAATGTTCTTTCATTTAAAGTTAACGACCTAGTACTACTGCCTACGGTAAACTTACCTGGAAACGCAGTCACTAGTGTCGGCAGTAGTTTACTACTGCCGAAGTACATTGGGCCATTTCGAGTGTTGCATCGCAAGGCCAATGAATACACAATCGAATTGCCACGTAAGATGCGCACGCATCCTACGTTTTACGTGGGGAGGCTCAGGCCGTACTGTCAGTACGAGCCTTCTTCTTCCGATGAAGATAGCCCTCACGTTCAAGAACATCCATCAAGTTTTTTCGTTCGCGCTCCAGACGATCCGTCTGGTCGCGCAGGTATGATACCTCGGAACTCAACCGAGATATCTCCCCGCGAGCTGTCGCCAGCTCGCCGGAAAGGGAGCGGGAATCCCGCTCGACCTGAAGCTGCGCTTTGGCGCAATCGGCGCGGCCTCTCGCCCGATCAGCCTCGCGATCCTTGCGGTTCTTCCGCACGGTATCAGTCAAAGCGTAGCGCCGGTCGCGCTCGTGCTTCAAGTCATCGCGCAATTCATCGATTGCGCGATCCATCTCGTAAGGGTCGAGATGGTGAGCAAAATCATCTGGAGGAGGTCTTTTCTCCTTTACCACATCCTTTGGTGGATTCTAACGGTGGTCTACGATTTCTAGTGGAGCGTATCTTGAACCAACGTGACTATTCAGGATCAAGGACGAGCTACCTCGTCCAGTGGCGGAGGTATCCACCCTCTTGGAACAGCTGGGAGCCCCGCTCTCAGCTGTTGATGGACGTTGAAGGTCTCGTCCGCCAGTATGACGAGACCCATCCGATGAGTCCTCGGGACCATCGGTAAACACGCGCCCTAGGCGCTTGTAGACGGATTGCAAGTTTGCAATCGCGTCACGCATCTCAGCCGAGATGTGTGCCCTTCCCCAGGGCGAACTTGGGGAATACACGTCCTTATGTGCACGCTGCGAGCTGTTAACACAACTCGCACAAGGTTCTCCCCATGTGAGGCAAGGAATGTCTGCCTCACTCGACAAACAGTACAACCGGTACCTTGCACCGGTTGGTGTTCGTTTTTCAAACTTATGGCGTACCGCCTCAAGTTTCTTGAGCCACCCTTCTCGTCCAAAATTCCTTACGTTTTGGACGAACGCGTTCCACGCAGCCAAAAGCGAGGCCTTGTCACGCTTTTGATTGCCATTGTACCATCGATGTCTAAGGAAGACATCGAGATAAAAATCTTCTTCAGCGCGAAAGTTCTTCGCGCTGGAACTTAAGCCGTGAAGCTCAGTCGCATCGAATAAGGGTATTCGATGGTGTTGGCTTGTCTCGTGAGACAAGCTATAGATGAGCCGTTCGGGCAAGCGCCACGGCTTCAGCTCATCACGCTTCACTGTGGTACCTTTGTCGGTACCACGGCTCCCAGATTGACGACGGCTCACGCCATCGTCATCACACTCGTGCGAAGAGGCACGAGTCGGCGGTGGTAAGGAGTAATACTCCTCACCACCCTGATCACCTTCATCATCACTTCCGAACAGACTGTGATGCAACTCACGAGTCCGTTCGTTCGGCAGTGGCCTTGGAGAATACTGAGGCGTCGCCGGTGATCGCGACGCCTCTGGAACATTGCCCGAGTCAGACACGTCTGACTCGCCAGAGTAGATGACCTTAATGTCGGGGTCATCATGCGCACGCGGTGTGGTACCGCGTGCACCTGCAGCACCTGTTGCTGCAGGCGAAGAAGGAGCAGCAGACGACGAATCGTCTGTCGCAGAGGCTGGCACAGCACCGGGCTGTGCGGGTCTTGAGTCACCTCGCAGAGGCTGTCACAGCACCGGGCTGTGCGGGTCTTGAGTCACCTCGCATAGACATGTCAACTATGCGAGGTCAAGCGGAAAGTGAATGGAACGGACCCAACAAGTGCTCCCTGTACCAATGGTGGCCAACGGGTGGCCTCCATATTTTCGATAGTCACACGTTGACTATCCGTTAAGGGGGGTAATGTAACGGGGCAGCCCGTTACATGGAAATTGTCATTTGAAGAGATAATGACAATATAGAATATTTGTTGAATATTCTTTTAACAATATCACCAATAGTGGTGATATTAATGGGTCGACCAAAGAGTCTGTTCATTGGTTGACATCTTGATGATATCAACCCACCAATCGCCGCAAGACGCGCGCAATGAGTGGTGACGAGACGTCACCATACACTCAGTTAGATTAGTTTAATTGAGTTAAGACAAAAAGAGAGATAGTGGTTAAAGACTTAATTATAGTAATATAATAGTTCTACTTTTACCTTACCTACGCTTACTCGTTTGCCTCGTGTACGTCTGTCGGGCGCACCGAAACCCTTGAGTTAAGCTCACGCAAGGGTGTGCTCGTTACAGTTGCCGTAATAA
>CANTFL010000887.1:0-23180 GCA_947650285.1 Hyaloperonospora brassicae | reverse complement strand
ATGGGCGACGATACTGACGAAGCACGCAAGTGGCGTGTGGGTTATAATTGGCTCCTTGCAACACGGCCGTAGGTCGCGAAGGGTTCCTATCATGAACAACCGCTTCTTCTATGCAGCCAATAGCAGTATGGTTGGCCATGGAGGAAGAGACACAACAACTGTGGCAGATTTGGCTGCAAGAGCGACGGCAACAAAACGTGACATGCGGCTGCGCCTACAGTGCGCTCAGTCGCACACACAAACTACGACAACAAGTGCGAGAAGGATCAGGCCAGTAGACTGGACTTCAATGCTGTCCATCATCTGTGATCAGTCCCTCAGGATAGACATCAGCTCCTTCCTACAAGTACACACTGCACCCAAACAAAAGCATCGACACGACACGATACGACACGACTCGCGTTACCTGTCCGTATGTCTGTCTGTCTGCCTGTCTATCTGTCTGCTGCGCCTACGCGTCAGATGTCCGCTGAATGAATGAACGCCTGTGCACAGCCAAACATTCTGACAGCCACACAAGCGGACCTACAAATGAACATACAAACAGATGAGCATACAAACGGACGGTGCTGTGCCCACCAGCCACCCGTTCGTTCGTGCTCTGCCCGTTTCTTTCCATCTCCTGTCAAATCGAATACCGCGTTTCGCAAAACACATACAAACCCGTGCAGCAGCGTCATCGACTCACTTCGCTTCAGTGACCGGTCACTACCTTCGCCATGGCCGCAGCAGCGTCATCGACTCGCTTCGCTTCAGTGACCGGTCACTACCCTCACCATGGCCGCTCCTGCCCCGACGGCGCTGACGCTGTGGGCGACGCGCGCCGCGACGGCCGCTGTGCTGTCCTCGGGCTGCGACGCCATCGACGCGCTGCTCGACGGCGGCTTCCGCTCCGGTCTGCTGACGGAACTCTGCGGCGCCGCGGCGGCGGGCAAGACGCAACTGTGTCTCCAGTTGTTACTTCAGTGCTGTCTGCCGCGCGCGCTCGGGGGGCTGCAGGGCACTGCGTGTTACATTGGCACCGAAGGCGCGCTGTCGATCAAGCGACTGCACGCGCTCGCGCACGTCTATGCACGACGCTACGACCACACGACTGGACTGGCGGTCGGCGGGAAACGGAAACGCGGTGAAGTAGCGCCAGCGGCCACGGCCAGCGACTTCCTGGACGGCATTTTCGTCGAGCAACTTCACGCGGTGGACGACCTCTTGCGTCTAGTGGTCAGTTCATCCGTCTGTCGGTCTGTCTGTCTGTCTGTCTGTCTGCCTGTCTGCCTGTCTGTCGTCACTGTACATGTACACATACACTTACACACACACACACGAAAAAACAGAACCATCGAACGACTGGACAAGGGCGGAATGATGACGTGTATCGGCACTGACTCGCTGCGTAATCATGTGGTGCTCTGATCTGTTCGTCTGACTCCATGCGGCGACAACGCGACACCTGACGCCGAACGCGCCACAGCAGACGAGACTGCCCGCGCTGCTCGCGGAACAAAACACCAAACTCGTTGTGCTCGACTCGGTCGCGGCCGTCTTTCGTCTCGAGTCCACGTCGTCTGTCAAGGTACATGCACCTCATGGCTACATGTGTGGGGGTGCGGGGGTGTCTGTCGCGTCCCACGTTGCGGTCGTCGCGCCTATTGTCTCCTCGGCCCGCAAGGGATCAGCTGTTTGTCTTTACTTGTACTTGTACTTGTACTTGTACTTGTACTTGCACCTGTACTCGTACTTGTACTTGTACTTGTACTTGTACCTGTTTGTCTGAACCTGTTTGCAGGTTGTACTTGTGAGTACGGTATCCCGCACTTAACTTGTTGTTGTCGCGTGTGGCAGGACGCCGCCGAGCGCGCCCAGACGATGTTCCACTTGGCCAACTGCATGCGCATTCTCAGCGACCAGTACGGCGTCGTGTTCGTGCTGACCAACCAAGTGACGGGCGACTTTGACGCTGCTCGGTCGACGCCGCGTGGCAACGGTCTGCGTCCAGCGCTGGGGCTCTCGTGGTCGCACTGCATCAACCAGCGGTACGCGCTGATTTCTCGTTGCTTGACGGAGGGTGTCGTTTTGTGACTCATGCAGTGGCCATTCATTGCGTGCAGGCTGATGATTACGAGGAACACGGACTCGACGGACCGAGAGCTCGAGGTGGTTTTCTCGCCGCACTTAGCAGCAGGTACCTGCGTCTTCCAGGTCACGACTGACGGCGTCCGACCTGTAGACCGAGACTGATCGATGCATTGAAGTCGTCGCGACGAACGTGATGGCATCAGAAAATCGTCGCGAGTAGCAGAAACGTGCTTGAAGTGGCGCGATGGACGAGATCGCGATGAGGAGCCTTTGCTTCGGCTTGGTCTCACTATCGCCGTTCATCGTCGACATGGCCGTGTGGCCGCCGATCTTTCTTCTCTTGCTCAAGTGGGACTGGCAAACCTCCGTCAACAGCTATTGCGCGTGAGCTTGAGAAGGCGCATTACCGATTTACCCGTTGCAGATCAAGACGCACCCGCAGTCGTCGTCGAGCAGCCCCAGTCGACGTTCCCACGACATCCATCGCATACAGTATGGTCTCCTCCAGGCGCATGTGCCACGCCGTCGTGTCTTTGCCCACCCGACACAGCGCCAGCATCAACACGTGCGAGATCCGCAGTGGCATGTCCGTGCAGGTAAAGTCCATCGCTTTTCTTCGCTACTGTTCATCTCTCTCGACGTCCCATGTTGACACTCGAATGGTCGTTGTTTGTCTCTTGCTTTGCTGCTTTGCCCACTTGATCAGGACCTGAAGTACTTGACAGCGCAGCGCCAGCGTCTCGAGTTCTGGAGTCGCATGTCGGCGGCACGTCGGGTGTCGGTAGCTACGGACGTTGCGGACGCATCGTCTCCAACGCCGACGTGCGAGTCGTCACTGTCTGCGTCGTCATCGCCACCGTATTACAGTGACGGGTCGTGCTACTCGGGGACCTACAGCCACGCACCTCTTGTCAGTCAACACGGACACGCGTCCGACACGATATATGTCACGCACGGCGGACAAGTCGTTTCGTTGCTGGCAGGCGTTGTGAACGCGCCGCAAGTGGACTTTGCACGGGACCATTGATGCAGCCGTCACGAGAACGCGATCAGAGAGGAGCCGTATAGTATCCATCTCGATGCGCATGGACGTCTCAAGTGCGGTGGAACGCACTGCGTTAGAGCGAAAGAGCGCAAGTCTGGGAAACAATCGATGCGTCTGTGCTGTAGCGTGTGAGTTTGAATGAAAAGATGTTGGGCGTCGCTCCGTTCGAAAGGACCGTTGATGAAGTTGCAAGGACGATCGGCAGTGCTGTTGCTGCATCGTCCGGAGCTCTGGTGCGAAAAGAGTGTCGTCCGTGTGCCATTGTCATGCAGTGTGTGTCCGTCGCAGGGACTGCACTCGATTCTCGATGGTATGTACCGTCAGACTTCGTCGGTCCAGTTGGCCCCCTGCATGACCACATGTTTCGTGCCCACTTTGCTTGTGGATCGGTGCAGATTTTCTCGTCCTTTGGTCATGTGGTTGAGCCACTTGTTGTGCCCCTTCGATCCGTCGATGGGTTATTCGATACCACATCAACTTCTTCACACTCCTTTCAGCTGTCTTTGCACCGCCAAATGGCATTTCCAGATACGCAGTCGCTCAGCTCTCTTCGTCCTTTTTCGAGAGAGAGCGCTGTACAACGCTCTCCTCGAGCTGAGGGAAGTACGTACACGATGTGAGTCCATGAACAAATGGTGAGCGCTGACGCGTGCCGACGCAAATGATTAGCGTCGTTTACGCATGTTCGGAGTGCCGCACTTCCAAGTCGGATGCCGAAGTGTCCATGCGATGCGACGATCAGGTGCAAAAAGACACGAAGTCATGCAAAACAAGTGACTGCCACAGCGTCGTCAGCATTTTGTTCTTGACAAGGAGTTAGGCCAATCGAGTCACCAGCGACTACCTTCGACCACATATGATGGTCGTGTTATACTTGCTTACCGATGCCACGAAGGAGGGATTCGCCTGACACACGACAAAGTGATGACAGAAGCAGCAGAAACGGACGTCGGATCGGTGATGAGCTTCTTTTGTAAAGTCTGCCGTTAAGTCGTGCGTGTCGAGGAGGCAAATGATCAGCGATAGCTCAATGGTTCGGCCTCTCAACTCTGTCCTTGACCATAGCCTCTTTCCTCTCGATCCGATGCGGCAAAGATCGATAGGACAAGAGCAGTCTGAGCTCGTGCACAGTTGCAACAGCAAAACTCGGCAAACAATAGGGACGACAGCGGATACGCAACGATGCGATCATCGGTCGCCACGTCTGCCATGTCCTACATCCTGTCAATTGTTGCTAAGCGGTCAGTGCAATAGTACGCAAAGACTGAGGCTGGCCGACAATTTGGCTCAGCGGATATGGACCAGATAGAAACTTGATCATGAGTCGCTGTTATTGATGGAGTGTGCGTGGTGCACGCCCGGGTGTTAGATGTTCAGCAGTACCGACCTCGCTTCGCGTCAACACTTGATCGTTCGAGATGATTACGCTAGTATAGTACAGGACGTCCTGATCGTCAAAGGGCACGGATCAACACGTGTAGAATGCAGTAGCCGGACGTGGCTGAACCTTCATCGAAGTGAGCTAATGCGTGCTACTGCTTCTGCAGGAGCCAACAGATCGATCTCATAGCGCATAGAAAACGACGTCGACTACTTCAAGTAGCGGTATGACGCATGAATGTGCATGCGCTTGTTGTTCACAGCTTAACCGAAAAGATGTAATGACACGAGGGCCATTCAGACCAGACCCAAAGCCATTCCAAAAGTGTGTGAACCTCCTTCGGTCGCAGTCTATATCTTCTGGTCGAGACAGTCTCGACCAAGAGATATAGTTATATGCGACAGACGCCTACGCGGCTCAATCGATGTACCGCCTTAAGGCCAAGCGATCTCCTTTATGGAACCGGTCAGCGGAACATCTGTCATGCCCTCATACTAGATGCTCGGACCCGGCGATGCCCTCGGTAAGCACATATTCTTGAATTGCCCTGAAGCACAGCATTGGTGGAACAACCTCGTTGCGATGTGGACAAAGCTTGATATTAATTAGGGTGCTGAAGCTGGTGTAACGGGGCAGCCCGTTACATGGAATTGTCACTTTAAGGAAAGTGACAATAACGAATATGAAGTTGAATATTGTTGAACAATATCACCAAAGTGGTGATATTGAAGGGTCGACCAAAGAGTCTGTTCATTGGTTGATATCTTGATGATATCGACCCACCAATCGCCGCAAGACGCGCGCAATGAGTGGTGACGAGACGTCACCATACACTCAGTTATATTAGCATAATTAAGTTAAGTCAAACAGAGAGACAGTAGTTAAAAGACTTGATTATATTAATATAACAGTTCTGCTTTTACCTTACCTACGCTTCCTCGCTTGCCTTGTGTACGTCTGTCGGGGCACCAATACCCTTGCGTTAAGTTCACACAAGAATGCTCCCCGTTACAGCTATCACATGAATATATAGCATGCGGTTGCATAACGCTCCTAAGGCGGCCCGGATCGCTGTAATGGACTTCTTAAATGATGAGACTGAAGTTTCCGATAAGCAACGGCACCTTTTTGACAGTATGACGCTGATCAGGAGAACACAAGTTGCTGAATCGCTTCACGGTCTCTGGATTAAGCAGCTACGCCGGATAGATGATCCACAGCGTAGTACTGCTTCCACGAAAGTGACGATTGCCACCACATAGCAATGAGTACTACTGCGTATTCGATCACTTGCTTCATCCCGCTTACAGAATAATGAAGGGGAATGTAACGGGGTTACACGTCGACTGGTAGTCGACAATAGGTGTGGCGCACACAGGGGATGGGATCCCCTTTTAAAGTGATATGAGAACACAGTATCCATTGTTGAAGACTGATGTCTGTCAACCATTGATTACGAGATCTTTTGAGAGGTTTGTTTAGGACATTAGCGAGTAGGTTAATTACGTTGTTCTAAGGTGTTCTTTTAGGTTAAAAGAAGAAATAAAATTCAGTTCCCATTTTGATCCGATAGACACGTGCCTCTTTGAGGCATCTCGTGATCATTGAGGAGATAGCAACGCCTTGCTAAGGCAGCTACTCCTTGTGCACTCTGTGCGTCGATTCTCTGAATCGTTGGGTCCCCCTGGAACAGGGACCGTAAGCTCTCTGAGCTCGTTGACTCTTTGAGTCGAGTTCTTTAAACCAAACCTTAGCTATCTGAGCTGTTGACTCTTTGAGTCGGGTTCAATGAACCACAACTTGCTCGTTGAGCGTTTAAGTCTACCTCTGACTGAAGGAGCTGTGTAGCTCCGCTACACTTGTACCACTAGGAGTCAATATACGCCCGAGTTGTTACGACTGATCCTCTGTGAGGATGGAGCAATCCACACCCCTCTCTGAGGCCCAAAAGGTCGCGCTTGATAAGCTGACCGCGGCCGTAGGTTCAGAGTATGTGAAGTTTCTAGCTGCACAAGGTTTAGATGTGCTTAATGCATGAGTCTAGACCTGCATGCAGAATGAGACGGTCCTTTTAGGGCAGGTTCAAAACCAAATGGCGTCTGCTATGCCAACACGCTACGTGGCAATGCCACCAGAAGAGGCTAGCCTCGTCCCTTTTGGGTGGACGTTGAACTTTACTCCGGGAAGGAGGGGGAAAACCTGACCCTCTGGATCCGTGAGATTGAGTTGGCCATGAGCTCTGGACTTATCTCACTTACGTAGAAGCGGGTCTCGCTGGCTATCTCCAAGCTCGATGGAAGAGCTAGAGAGTGGGCTCAGACGTGTGGCACGTCGGTCGACTTGGCGTTTCCCACATGGAATTCGCTCAAGTTAGACCTATTGCGAGTTTCTCGCCGCCTAACCAGGCGCATTGCGTGCGCTCACGCTTCTTGTCTCCTCGTCATGGTAAGAATGAGTTAACGGACTATGCCCAAGAGTTGAGAACTCTGATGGCTACTATGCAGTCTGACCCTCTCTCTGAGACAGTCTGTGTGACTGTCTTCATGGAAGGTCTTCGCAATAGCGTTGCCATGACCGAGGTTTTTTAAGTCCATCCCTCTACTTTTGAGGAGGCTGTTAGCATCGCTCAAAATGCTGAGCACAACTTCAAGTCGGCCAGACTTAATTTAAATGGGTTCAATCCAAGCTTTGCGAGGGCAACCTCTGCAAGCACCTCGGATCACTGTAAGCCAGAACCGATAGATCTCAGCCATGCTGAAGATGAAGGTGAAGCGGAGCTTCATGTTGCAGAGCAACGACAGGAAGTTAGACGCTGTTATATGTGCGGAAGCACTGAACACTTGCGTCCCACTTGTCCTTTGCGTGAGCAACAACCGACTCATATGGGTCGAAACCCCAGCCCCAATCAGAAACCTGGTACGTCACGAGGAAACGTCCACATCCAGTAGGTGCGGGACGCCCTACTGGGGTAGAACTGAGTTCTGTCACTACGAGGTAGAGTGAAACAGATCTTAGCCCCACTGAGCTCTGTGACCGCCAGCACAGAGCGTGGATACAAGTCTGGCTTGTCAGCTGCCGAGGTGAAAGTTAAAGGCAGTAAGAGGCATTGGTCGATCCTAATCGACTCCGTAGAATCATGCAATTATGATCGACGTCGTTCCCTGAAGGGAAGTCAGCGATATGCTTAAGCGCTTAAGGCGCATGAAGGTGATCGATTACCTTTCGTTTAGCGACTGGAAGTCGCGTCACGTTGCGTAAAGTTCCGTTGAACTTAGGTGTGAAGTTTTTTTAGATTTTGACAGCATTGAACGCTGCCTTGTGCTCTATTTGGATTCGAGGTATGATCTTATCCTAGGTATGGATCGTTCTGAACGCCATGAGCCATGGACTAATTAGGGGTCTAAGGCCTTAGGCGCCACGCGCAATGTTTCTAGAGAAGTTTTATGAGTCATGAACTCACATTTGCTATGCAACAAAAGCGCTATTGGCGCGAGCCATTGACGGAAGATGTCAATATGCTGGACATTGGTATGTCAGAGTTAATTAGCTCCAATTTCAATGGCATTAATATTGAGCGGAGATCTTTCACCGAATGTGAAGGGAGTTATACTCCGTTTAATGAACTTCTTGTAATACTGAGTCACTGCATGCTGAAGGCATGGTTGGCCTAGGACCTAGACATCAAGAATGTAATTCCTCTGATGTGAGTGGGGTGGCACGTGAAATTCCACCAAGTGAGGGCGGCCGAGGTGGCACCTCACTGAATGTCGGTAATGACATTGATGGCGAAAAGCCAGAGTGTTCAGGGATAGGCCCGGACTCTGTACGTGGAGTGGCACGTGTATATCCTCTGGGTGATGTGGTCGAGTTACGTAACCCTTCACCAGATGTCGTTCAAGACATGAGCTCTCGTATAGAGCGTGCTTATATAAATAGCAACCATGGGAAACCTACTGTCCCGGCCTCTAGGAGGCGTGAGAATTCTTTGAGGAAACCCTCTTAGCGTCGGGTGGCAACTCTTAAGCGCCCAACGTCTAAGAAGTCACGAAGAGATAATAGTAATATTACACTATTTACACTTGTCAATGAGTTGACTGGTCATGTTGATAACAATATTAGTCTTAAGACTCTTCCGTCCTTGGATAATCTCTTTGACCTAGACCAAATGTCTGACGGCGAATTTAGCCAAGCCTTACAGGCAGGAAAATTATCCGAATTAGTGGTCATTCGGCCGTATAATGAGTTGAACTCATCCTCGTTATTGAACGAGCCTGTACTTGAGGACAAAAAGTCGGCATTGGATGCCCTTAGTGGATCCTTAACGATCCTTAACGATCCTCTCGATCCGTTCTATTCTTTGGTAAAGGAGTTTCAGGACGTAGTGTGTCACAACCCGCCGTCCGTCTTACCTCCCGATAGAGGTGTACTTCATAAAATTGACTTGATTCCTGGAAATTACTGCGTAACACGGCAGTGGCCTTTACCATAGGATCAGTGTGACGTCATTGACGACTTCTTTTGTGCAAAGCACGCGGCAGGTATGGTACGTGATAGCAAATCTCTCCATTCCACACCGACCTTCTGTGTCAAAAAGCCCAATGGGAAGTGGCGCATTTTTCATGCTTATAATAAGCTTAATGCGGCCACCATCCCGGCTCAGACACCCATTCCGAGGAAGGATGTTCTTCAGAACAATATGGTGGGATGTACAATGTACAGTGCGCTCGACTTAGTCGATGGTTATTACCAGCTGCTCATGCGAGAAAGCGATATTCCGCTGACAGCGGTCAGCGCTCCAAGCGGTATGCTCTGGGAGTGGCTTGTATCGCCGCAAGGGTTATCAAATGACCCGGCTACATTCAATCGTCTTGTGACACAATTGTTCAGACCTCACAGAGGTTATGCACAAACGTACCTTGATGACATCTTTGTCCATAGTCGTGCTATGACCGGTCGGTCAGATGTGGACAATCACATTGACCATTTACGAGCGGTGCTCAGGTGCATGCGCACAAATAAGCTGAACGCCAACGCGTTTAAGTGCATCTTTGGTGCAGAAGAGATTCCCTTTTCAGGTTGCTTTATTGGTAAGCGAGGCCTTAGAGCGGATCCCGCTAAGTTAAAGCCATATTTGATTGGTCGGCTCCAAAGAACCAAGAGCACTTACGTAAATGGCTTGGCCTTGTCAATTACTTACACAAGTACGGTGCGAATTACGCAGAAATGGCTCGGACATTATCCAATCTCCTTAAAAATGATGTGGAATGGTGCTAAACTAGCATCGAGCGTGATGCTTATTAAGTAGTAAAGGAGAGTCTCTTTCATGAGACAATCTTGGCTTTGGCTGATCCTGATCGATCTTTCAGTGTCGTCTGTGGTGCATCTGCCTTTGCCATAGTCAGCGCTCTGTTACAGACAGATCTTGCTGGACGGGAACGCGTCATTGCGTTTATGTCTCGGCAGCTGAAGGCTGCAGAAAAGAACAATCATGTTCATGACAAAGAGCTACTTGCAATGAAGTATGCTCTCGTCAAATTCAGAGTTCATCTTCTTGGCTCTAAGCCGTCTGTGATCGATACATATCATGCGTCACTACGCACTGCGACCCAGTAGCCTCACCTCTCTCAGAGAATGGCTCGTTGGCTTTCCTTCTTTACCGAGTACAACTTCGAGGTGAAGTATAAGCCGGGCAAGCAGAATGCTTTGGCTGATGTGATGTCACACAGGCCTGACTATAAGCTTGCTCATGTTACGACTCTGTCGTCGTCGCTCACTGATCTCATTCGTTCGGCATATGCCAAGGATGAACACTGTGTAGCTCTACTAAGTGCTCTTGGGAGCGACGAGTTCAAGGACTCATACATAGTATTGTCGGACGATTGCGTGCGAGGCTACATCGGTTCTACATCGATCAGGGCCTGTTATGATATAGCACAGATGTTGAGGATACTCCTCGTATCGTTGTCCCTCATGATGAGACGTTGAAGTATCGGATTTTCTATGAGGTGCATGATACTGCGGTGAGCGGCCACCTCAATCGAGAAAAGACCTATAGATAAGTTAGCAAATGTTATTGGTGGCCCAAACAGTATAAACGAATTAGCACGTATGTACGTACGTGTGAAAAGTGTCAACGGGTAAATCCCTCATCGCATGCGACTGCGCCGCTAACTAGTCTACCCATACCCTCGGAATGTTGGGAGTCCATTAGCATGGACTTTATGTTCGGTTTACCGAAAGATGCGCATGTCAGTAGGGTATTGTGGTCTTTGTTGACCGTTTGAGCACGATAACTCATTTAGCGGCGTTGCCGGATGCCAATGATGGTGAAGCAACAGCTGCGCTGTCTATTGATCGCGTGTTTCGACCATACGGGTTGCCGTTGGCAATTGTCTCTGATAGAGATCCTCGCTTCACTAGGATGTTTTGGAAGTCCATCTTCAAGGTGCTCGGCACACGATTGGACATGTCCACAGCGAATCATCCGTAGACTGATGGTCAAACCGAGCGAGTGAATCGCATCATAGGTGAAATCTTGCGCAGTGTTTGCGCTGAAACGCATAAGCGTTTGATTTCGATGCTCCCTGTCGTTGATTTTGCGCTGATAACGCCGTGCATGACTCCACCGGCTACATACCGATTTATGTGAATGGTCTCACACACCCTCGCGCTCCGTTAACGCTACCACTGCGTAGTTCAGGCTTGGTGGGGGAGGAGTTACCGACCGGCTTGCTGATATCAGCCCTTCTACTGTTCAAAAACAGGTAAGCGAGTGTCTCGCAACGCGATTAAATGTCTTACGACATGTTTGTGACGCACTGGCTGATAGCCAATACAAGCAGAAGGAACAAAATGATGCTAAATGCATAGGTTGTACTGAAAATTATAAGGTCGGACACCAAGTTCTCCTCAATGCTAAAAACTGACCTACAAATGTAGTGTTTGCTGTCATCAAGACAAAGTTGCGTCCGCGCCGCATTGGACCATTCACCGTCGTCAACAATAAGGGACTTGCGTATACCCTCATCCTTCCGCTCAAACTGCGCACAAACCCCGTCTCCTACATTGGCTTGCTTAGGCCGTATCGGGATCCGTCCCACGTGAACTTGGAAGCGCTTGCACCGCGTAGGTTGGCCTTGCCATCGGTTGCTGAATCCGTATCAATAGGTCAAGCTGAGCCTCCATCTGGGCTTGGACCAACTCCAACACCTCAACACGGGCTCACAGATCGTCAAGCGCACTACGGGTCTTACCTAATGTCTCACAGAGACCACTCAGCTTGAAATGCACCTTCTCATGTTCCTCCTTCGGTATGCCGACCACCTACGACACTGCTCGATGAGCAAGGTAACCGCCAATTCCATTTGGAGCGACTCCTGAAAGGACGTCGTCGTCAGGGTCAATACCAGTATGTGGTGAAGTGGAGAGGGAACCCGGAGTTGGAGAACTCGTGGGAGTTTGAGACACCCCTTCGGCAGGATTGCCCATACGCCTTTGATGATTTTGAACATCGCGGCAAGGGTCCTGCTGTGATTAAAGACGCATCTCACCAATAGTGGTGGAAGCAGGTGGGTAGTTGGGCGCCGCTTGACTAATACTCACATCAGCCGGCACAACCGGAGCATAGCGTGTGCGAGTTCGCAACTGGCCTCTGGCCTTAAGCTGGTCGTAATCATACCGTAGCTTTCGTTCTATACGAACATCTGCCATATCGGCACTTGCTTTGAAAGCTAACACGCTACTGAGGTGTCATTTCCAATGCACCCAGCAAACAAAAGCGTTGTCTTCTTCTTCCTGAGATTCGCCTGCGAATAGGAGGATGGGTATGCTCTTCATCGGTGGAACCGGTGCACCCCGTGCTTTCGTGTCAAGTCGCAACTTGTATTGACTTTGAGTCGTCAAATAAGGTTGCAGGTACCTCTGGTGAAGTACCTGTCGATTTGCCACCTAATCAGGAGATGTTGGCTCAGCTCCAATAGTCCATGTTGCCAAAGAACAGCCTGTCGATTGGATTATACGTTCTTCCACACTGAGTGGGGTGAAAAAGATAGCCACAACGACATTCGAGGGTTGCAGCAAGCTGCATACGGCGCTGAGCGCTCTCCTCTCGTTGGATAGCAAACTCTTGTTGACCATTGAGCGGATTAGTGATGATGGTATCGCCCACGATGGGTGTTTGATGCGGCGACGATGGCGCGTCGGCTTCGCCACGCTCGGCAAATGGGTTTGGTGCAGTATAGGGCGGTGCCTCTTGCACTGGTGAGTCGGACATTGTCCTCTCTTCACCATGGATATCGGTATCGCTACCATAGTCCATCTCCACATTAATGCCGATTTAGGAAGAGAGAGTCGAGGACTCATTGGGTGGCGATGCCATGGTGTTTCGTGTTTTGCCAACCGTAAGGTCGAAGCGCACACACACCGTCCTCTTCGAGGAAAGAATTCGATTGACGTTTTGTGGTAACGTCAGTCTGGTGGAGGAGGGTGTAACGGGGTTACACGTCGACTGGTAGTCGACGATAGGTGTGGTGCACACAAGGGATGGGATCCCCATTAAAGTGATATGAGAACACAGTATCTATCGTTGAAGACTGATGTCTGTCAACCATTGATTACGAGATCTTTTGAGATGTTTATTTAGGACATTAGCGAGTAGGTTAATTACGTTGTTCTAAGGTGTTCTTTTAGGTTAAAAGAAGAAATAAAATTCAGTTCCCATTTTGATCCGATAGACACGTGCCTCTTTGAGGCATCTCGTGATCATTGAGGAGATAGCAACGCCTTGCTAAGGCAGCTACTCCTTGTGCACTCTGTGCGTCGATTCTCTGAATCGTTGGGTCCCCCTGGAACAGGGACCGTAAGCTCTCTGAGTTCGTTGACTCTTTGAGTCGAGTTCTTTGAACCAAACCTTAGCTATCTGAGCTGTTGACTCTTTGAGTCGGGTTCAATGAACCACAACTTGCTCGTTGAGCGTTTAAGTCTACCTCTGGCTTAAGGAGATGTGTAGCTCCGCTACAGGGAAGCAGCAAGCGTATTAACGAGAACCCTTACTACTAAACCTCTTGAGCTGGAGGCCCTGCTGCTGTTCTGCCGGGATCCCGATAATGGTTGTCGACAGGTCTTTTCATCCTATTTTGTGACAATGGATCACGTGGCAACCTAGGCCTTGGCGGCTGCGGGTCCATTTTCGCACGTGTCTGCTTAAGCAACCTCCAAGCGACTGTTAAGTGATTCGCAAGCACGGCGCTTGGCAACAGTAGGGACAACTTACAATGTCGCTGAGTAGCGTGGGTTCATCTACGGCGCGCGGCACGCACGCAACATGGGCTTGTCCCCGCTGCACGATGTCGAAGATAGCCAATTGATTAACAATCAACTACGACGTCGTCGGCCGCCGAGATCGTCCACCCTACCGCCGCTATACCGGCAAGCGCAAGCAATGGCAGACAAGGTGGGGTTGCCAGCTGGGCACAACACTGCCGAGACCGCAACAAGATGGCAGATGCTGCAATGGATAGCAGATACTTTCACAGCAGTGCAAAGGTTTATCCAGAAGACCGATCACGCAATTGATTGAGCCCCATATACAGAACGACATCTCACATTGGCTGGACAACGTGTCCGCTCAGGTACACGAGTTTGCGCGCCTAACGACATTTGGCTGGGAACACGCTCAATCCACGCTATCCCTTATACTTGTGCTGAGCAAACCTTGTACAGCAGCACAACTCGAGCGCGGACATTGTAGGTCGTCAGCGGGCCTCAATATACCTACCTCACTTACAAAACAATAAAAGATATAGTTATAGCTACTGCTGCTACACAGTCGGCAACACGTCATGGCTTCGGGTACCAATTGGGCATTTATGGATACTTTGCGGCCTCCTGTCTACGTGTGTTTGCGTCGGAAGAGTGACGACTGCGATGCAGGTGGGGAACGCATGAAACTGGATGGACAGTACGTTGATCGGTTCCCTACTAATGCTGCAGTGGTGTGAATGGTGGGTGGGGCCTCATGCTTTTTTCGTGTGCATTGTATAGTGTGGAGAAGGACGCGTGGAGCCACGTGCCGTGGTCCGACTCGTTTGTGGACATTGAAGGGCACGAGCGCAAACCCGTCGAGCACCCGCGCACGCGGTTCAAAATGATGCACGACGACAATACGCTGTACGTTGCAGCAGAGCTCATGGAGCCAAAGGTGTGGGGAACTCTCACCGAGCAGAACAGCACGTTGTACCACGAGAACGACTTTGAAGTGTTCCTCAATCCTGACGGCAGTCGACAGCACTACTAGTACGTGGTGCACCAGACTTTGGACGTGATGGGTGTTGTCGTTTGTTGGCTTATGGTGAGTGGAGACGTTGCGTTGTGTCTTGTTCGCTCTCGTTACACGTTGGTTCATGCAGCGAAGTGGAAGTAAACTGCTTGAACACCACTTGGGAACTGTTGCTCCATCGACCGTACAAAGACGGCCATAGCATCGAGAATCCGTTCAACTTGACGTCTCTGGACTCGGCTGTAGCTGTTGACGGCGTGGCCAACTCGCCCGGGACGACGTGCGTGCGCTGGTGCGTCGAAATGAGTTGGTCGCTGGTAGAACTCGAGCAGTTTGACAAGCTGCGCTTTCGTGGTGGAGGTGTGCCCAAAGCATTATCCACTGCAGCAGTCAGCGAGCCATTGTCGGCTCCAGCCACGAGTTCGACAGTCACTGGAAACGTGTGGCGTGTCAATTTCTCACGCGTCCAGTACGAGCTCGAGACGGCTGTCGATCCCGATACACAGCAAGTGCAGTATCGAAAAGTACAAGGCAAATCCGAGGATAACATTGTGTGGGCACCTTCAGGAGTGATCGATATCCATCGTCCAGAAAGGTGGGGTTACGTGCTTTTCAGCAGTACAGATGACCTGACTTGTGGAGAACTGGAACTCGCAAGTGCCATGACAACGTATTTGGAGGAACAGATCGCCATGGAACGCGTTCTCGATGCCATTTACTATCAGCAACGAGCATTTCACGCCACACACAACGGCTTCGCTGCGACAATGGAGATGCTGTACAGCGAGCCAACGCACCATACGGCACTCGATTCGTCAGCGTTGCCAGATGACCAAACCCCGAAAAAGTGGACGGACGCGTTCCCATTGCACGATCTCTTGCGTCACTATCGACTCGACACACCAGTGCTCTCGTGCGATGGCGATCTCGACACAAGCGGTGAATGTCCTGCAGCACGGAATGAGTCGGACGATATCGTCACTGCACACGCAGATTGCTCCACGGTCTCGAAATGTCTGGAGGATGCGACTCCTTCAACACAACGTTCTCACTTGCAGAAGACGCAGACTTCTAGTGTGCGTGGCCTCGTCTCCCAGTACACGGCGACAGTGCGCAGCTCGACTCAAGAATGGCGCATGACCCATACTGGAAAGCTCTGGAAGTCGGCGCAATGCAATGGCCTGTAGTACGTTTCGGGTTTGGTTTGCGCTGGAGGATCGAGAGCCTTTTGGATACGTTGGACGTCCGTGCTGACGCGGTATCACTGCTACGTCATGCGATCTGGATCACTCCTGTTGTATCGATTGCTTACTCAATGGAGTCGTTGTCAAATGGTATGTGTATGTGTGTGTGTGACTCGTTACCCATCTTTGCATACCCCCACACGATTGATGGCAAAGCAGCAAGTGGATCGAACGCTGCGAAGATGATACAACAAAGTGTGGCGTGTAAACAACTCGAACAACCTCAGGTTCTGCACTTGAAGCCATTCCTTTTAGCATCATGGTAACAAATGTGGGCAGAACTTCAACGACAGATGCCAGGTCCAGCATTGACAAAGTAGGAGGGAGTCAAATGGTCGTCTGACGTAAGCTGACCTGACTGTAAGCAGTGTCACTCCAACACAGCTGGTAAATTTGGTCTCACCTGTGTACGTAGCTATCAGATTGTGCGGTAAAGTGGCACTGAGAAGATGCAGCTTGCGGTCTCCACGCTCGTGGCGTATACGATCAACCAGGTAAGCAATGAGTGCCAGACCAGCCTGGAGATAGTTTTGGGGCCTACGACTTTGTGTCCATGCCGAAAGCAAGTGATCGTCGAGGGTGTGGGCGAATCGAGACATCATTGACGTAGAAGCAGGGACGGAAAAGAGTATGCAGCCCATGCCGCGCATCGCGAAGGTGTCGGCCGTAGCAGATATCTGTCTGCTTGCCGTACTGCTTGCCGTGTAAAAGAGGTAAAAGGACGGGTGTATCGGTAACATCATCACGCATCTCGCCAGTCTTGCCCACGAAGGACAACCGAGTCCAAAGGCATTGTGCTCATTGCATCAAAAGTCCAATTGTAGCCGTCGCACGTGAGAGCTGCACACTATCGGAATCGAGGCAGGTGTTCTCTCCTTGCGGTGAACGCAGCACGCCATCGAAAACAAGTGTAACACGACCATTATATGTGGTCGAAGGTAGTCGCTGGTGACTCGATTGGCCTAACTCCTTGTCAAGAACAAAATGCTGACGACGCTGTGGCAGTCACTTGTTTTGCATGACTTCGTGTCTTTTTGCACCTGATCGTCGCATCGCATGGACACTTCGGCATCCGACTTGGAAGTGCGGCACTCCGAACATGCGTAAACGACGCTAATCATTTGCGTCGGCACGCGTCGGCGCTCACCATTTGTTCATGTACTCAGATCGTGTACTTACTTCCCTCAGCTCGAGAGAGCGTTGTACAGCGCTCTCTCGAAAAAGGACGAAAAGAGCTGAGCGACTGCGTATCTGGAAATGCCATTTGGCGGTGCAAAGACAGCTGAAAGGAGTGTGAAGAAGTTGATGTGGTATCGAATAACCCATCGACGGATCGAAGGGGCACAACAAGTGGCTCAACCACATGACCAAAGGACGAGAAAAGCTGCACCGATCCACAAGCGAAGTGGGCACGAAACATGTGGTCATGCAGAGGGCCAACTGGACCGACGAAGTCTGACGGTACATACCATCGAGAATCGAATGCAGTCACTGCGACGGACACACACTGCACGACAATGGCACACGGACGACACTCTTTTCGCACCAGAGCTCCGGACGATGCAGCAACAGCACTGCCGATCGTTCTTGCAACTTCATCAACGGTCCTTTCGAACGGAGCGACGCCCAACATCTTTTCATTCAAACTCACACGCTACAGCACAGACGCATCGATTGTTTCCCAGACTTGCGCTCTTTCGCTCTAACGCAGTGCGTTCCACCGCACTTGAAACGTCCATGCGCATCGAGATGGATACTATACGGCTCCTCTCTGATCGCGTTCTCGTGACGGCTGCATCAATGGTCCCGTGCAAAGTCCACTTGCGGCGCGTTCACAACGCCTGCCAGCAACGAAACGACTTGTCCGCCGTGCGTGACATATATCGTGTCGGACGCGTGTCCGTGTTGACTGACAAGAGGTGCGTGGCTGTAGGTCCCCGAGTAGCACGACCCGTCACTGTAATACGGTGGCGGTGACGACGCAGACAGTGACGACTCGCACGTCGGCGTTGGAGACGATGCGTCCGCAAAGTCCGTAGCTACCGACACCCGACGTGCCGCCGACATGCGACTCCAGAACTCGAGACGCTGGCGCTGCGCTGTCAAGTACTTCAGGTCCTGATCAAGTGGGCAAAGCAGCAAAGCAAGAGACAAACAACGACCATTCGAGTGTCAACATGGGACGTCGAGAGAGATGAACAGTAGCGAAGAAAAGCGATGGACTTTACCTGCACGGACATGCCACTGCGGATGTCACACGCGTTGATGCTGGCGCTGTGTCGGGTGGGCAAAGACACGACGACGTGGCACACTCGCCTGGAGGAGACCATACTGTATGCGATGGATGTCGTGGGAACGTCGACTGGGGCTGCTCGACGACGACTGCGGGTGCGTCTTGATCTGCAACGGGTAAATCGGTAATGCGCCTTCTCAAGCTCACGCGCAATAGCTGTTGACGGAGGTTTGCCAGTCCCACTTGAGCAAGAGAAGAAAGATCGGCGGCCACACGGCCATGTCGACGATGAACGGCGATAGTGAGACCAAGTCGAAGCAAAGGCTCCTCATCGCGATCTCGTCCATCGCGCCACTTCAAGCACGTTTCTGCTACTCGCGACGATTTTCTGATGCCATCACGTTCGTCGCGACGACTTCAATGCATCGGTCAATCTCGGTCCACAGGTCGGACGCCGTCAGTCGTGACCTGGAAGGCGCAGGTACCTGCTGCTAAGTGCGGCGAGAAAACCACCTCGAGCTCTCGGTCCGTCGAGTCCGTGTTCCTCGTAATCATCAGCCTGCACGCAATGAATGGCCACTGCATGAGTCACAAAACGACACCCTCCGTCAAGCAACGAGAAATCAGCGCGTACCGCTGGTTGATGCAGTGCGACCACGAGAGCCCCAGCGCTGGACGCAGACCGTTGCCACGCGGCGTCGACCGAGCAGCGTCAAAGTCGCCCGTCACTTGGTTGGTCAGCACGAACACGACGCCGTACTGGTCGCTGAGAATGCGCATGCAGTTGGCCAAGTGGAACATCGTCTGGGCGCGCTCGGCGGCGTCCTGCCACACGCGACAACAACAAGTTAACTGCGGGATACCGTACCCACAAGTACAACCTGCAAACAGGTTCAGACAAACAGGTACAAGTACAAGTACAGGTACAAGTACAAGTACGAGTACAAGTGCAAGTACAAGTACAAGTACAGGTACAAGTACAGGTACAAGTACAGGTACAAGTACAGGTACAAGTACAAGTGCAAGTACAAGTACAAGTACAAGTACAAGTACAAGTACAGGTACAAAGACAAACAGCTGATCCCTTGCGGGCCGAGGAGACAATAGGCGCGACGACCGCAACGTGGGACGCGACAGACACCCCACACCCCCACACATGTAGCCATGAGGTGCATGTACCTTGACAGACGACGTGGACTCGAGACGAAAGACGGCCGCGACCGAGTCGAGCACAACGAGTTTGGTGTTTTGTTCCGCGAGCAGCGCGGGCAGTCTCGTCTGCTGTGGCGCGTTCGGCGTCAGGTGTCGCGTTGTCGCCGCATGGAGTCAGACGAACAGATCAGAGCACCACATGATTACGCAGCGAGTCAGTGCCGATACACGTCATCATTCCGCCATTGTCCAGTCGTTCGATGGTTCTGTTTTTTCGTGTGTAGGTGTAGGTGTATGTATACATGTACAGTGACGACAGACAGGCAGACACACAGACAGACAGACAGACAGACAGACAGACAGACAGACAGACAGACCGACAGACGGATGAACTGACCACTAGACGCAAGAGGTCGTCCACCGCGTGAAGTTGCTCGACGAAAATGCCGTCCAGGAAGTCGCTGGCCGTGGCCGCTGGCGCTACTTCACCGCGTTTCCGTTTCCCGCCGACCGCCAGTCCAGTCGTGTGGTCGTAGCGTCGTGCATAGACGTGCGCGAGCGCGTGCAGTCGCTTGATCGACAGCGCGCCTTCGGTGCCAATGTAACACGCAGTGCCCTGCAGCCCCCCGAGCGCGCGCGGCAGACAGCACTGAAGTAACAACTGGAGACACAGTTGCGTCTTGCCCGCCGCCGCGGCGCCGCAGAGTTCCGTCAGCAGACCGGAGCGGAAGCCGCCGTCGAGCAGCGCGTCGATGGCGTCGCAGCCCGAGGACAGCACAGCGGCCGTCGCGGCGCGCGTCGCCCACAGCGTCAGCGCCGTCGGGGCAGGAGCGGCCATGGCAAGGGTAGTGACCGGTCACTGAAGCGAATTGAGTCGATGACGCTGCTGCGGCCATGGCGAGGGTAGTGACCGGTCACTGAAGCGAAGCGAGTCGATGACGCCGCTGCGGCCATGGCGAGGGTAGTGACCGGTCACTGAAGCGAAGCGAGTCGATGACGCCGCTGCGGCCATGGCGAGGGTAGTGACCGGTCACTGAAGCGAAGTGAGTCGATGACGCTGCTGCGGCCATGGCGAGGGTGTGACCGGTCACCGAAGCGAAGTGAGTCGGTGACGCTGCTGCGGCGATGGCGAGGGTAGTGACTGGTCACTAAGCGAAGTGAGTCGGTGACGCTGCTGCGGCCATGGCGAGGGTAGTGACCGGTCACTGAAGCGAAGTGAGTCGGTGACGCTGCTGCGGCGATGGCGAGGGTAGTGACTGGTCACTGAAGCGAAGTGAGTCGGTGACTCTGCTGCACGGGTTTTTCATGTGTTTTGCGAAACGCGGTATTTGATTTGACAGGAGATGGAAAGAACCGGGCAGAGCACGAACGAACGGGTGGCTGGTGGGCACAGCACCGTCCGTTTGTATGCTCATCTGTTTGTATGTTCATTTGTAGGTCCGCTTGTGTGGCTGTCAGAATGTTTGGCTGTGCACAGGCGTTCATTCATTCAGCGGACATCTGACGCGTAGGCGCAGCAGACAGACAGACCCACGCAGACAGACGGACAGGAAACGCGAGTCGTGTCGTGTCGTGTCGATGCTTTTGTTTGGGTGCAGTGTGTACTTGTAGGAAGGAGCTGATGTCTATCCTGAGGGACTGATCACAGATGATGGACAGCATTGAAGTCCAGTCTACTGGCCTGATCCTTCTCGCACTTGTTGTCGTAGTGTGTGTGTGCGTGTGTGTGCGACTGCCGCACTGTAGGCGCAGCCGCATGTCACGTTTTGTTGCCGTCGCTCTTGCAGCCAAATCTGCCACAGTTGTTGTGTCTCTTCCTCCATGGCCAACCATACTGCTATTGGCTGCATAGAAGAAGCGGTTGTTCATGATAGGAACCCTTCGCGACCTACCGCCGTGTTGCAAGGAGCCAATTACAACCCACACGCCACTTGCGTGCTTCGTCGGTATCGTCGCCCATGTACATGATATGTCGACCGGCGATGCAGGTAAGCTGACTTGCATTGTACGTTAGCTGACAGGTATTGTACGTTAACTTTCATGTAAGACCACCTCGCGAAGAGAACTGTCGGTCGAGATGGCGCATTCGTACCATGTGATGTGGTCGCTATATCAATAGATGATCCTTCTTGTCTTGCTGTGGGTGCATCGAGCCAAGTGTCACTTGTATATATCACCGGCACGAGACGAAGTACTGCATGGGCCTACCTGTATACAATTGACACAAAACTTCGTAATGCATCACGGCAAAGCATACTTTTTCTCTTCTTCTTCTACTCCGTCAAAAACTACGTCTGTCCATCCTGACGTCAGCGAAGTGCTATCGCAAGACGAATAGGCCAGTGGACGGTTGTGAATGAGTTCGTACATTCCGCGTGGTGACGCCAGCGCTTTGTGAGCTCGCGAGCACTTATTTACTTGCATGTCCGGCTAAGTTATTGCAGCAACAGATATATATGTTCGTTCGACAGCATTTGTAGGTCGAAAAGCACGACAACTGTGCGGGTCAG
This sequence comes from Hyaloperonospora brassicae, assembly GCA_947650285.1. NCBI lineage: Eukaryota > Oomycota > Peronosporomycetes > Peronosporales > Peronosporaceae > Hyaloperonospora > Hyaloperonospora brassicae. The sequence goes on along the minus strand of CANTFL010000887.1, from coordinate 1,266 downwards.
TGCCCTGGTACCTCTATACACTGCACACAGGAAGGGTAAACGAATAAACAATAGCTTTCGTCGTAGCAGAAGTAAAACTGTCAAAACATATATTTTCAGTCCAACATCTCTTGTATCTGATATGCTCTAACTTAATTATGTGACTATAATCAAATCTATCATGATGTCTACCCACCACCCATTGCGCGCGTCTAGCAGCGATTAATGGGTCGATGTCGGCGTGATAACAATTGATGAGTAGACCCTTGGGTCACTACAACAATACCGCTGAAATTGCTCTAAGAATATTAGACTTAATATTCTCCATCGCCATATTGTCACAAAGGATGATATGATGGAGCCGGCTTGCCCCGTCACATTAATGCGCTCAAGCGAATAGCGTACATCACTGGGGTTCCCCATTTTCTGGTGCATTCTTTTTTATCGTGCAGTGCATTTTTATTTTGTTTTTCTCGCGGCACATGTTTTTTTTCTCGCAACTATCTGACGTCGTTTCTTATTTCTCTACATATCGCTACAGTAAATTTGGTGGTGGTGGTGGTGGTGTGCAGATGGTCCACTTGCACGGTGTTAACTATGCGCTGTAACCTCTGCAGTATGCTAAGCCAGAAGTGAGCGCCGGGAGACCCGGGGGGCAATCGTGGCTGGTCCCTATAAAAGAGACATTCTACGTCGAGGACCGGCAACACGTGCTGTCGGCCGAACCTTGGTACATGATAGGGTCAATCGACCCCCAAAGCTGTCGACACCGCCTGTAGTCTGTCGTCTGCTATCGCCAAGGCAACAAGTCCGAAAGTGGTAGAAGCTCCCTTCTTGACGTGGAGTGCGGTCATCGAAGCAACCGCAAGGCGTGGGGAACGCCAACCCGCCGTAGTATCGCCCTAGGGTCTCATCCATCTGCGATGGTGGCTCCCTTCTTGGCCGCTTGCGCGACCCCCAGGACTGTGCCTGTGCGACCACCGCAGCGGTGATACGTGGCGCTGGGTACGCCTCCGTTCCAAAAACTACCCCTTCTTGGTCGCTTGCGCGACCCGTCGGTCCACTACGCCCACACCCAAGACTACGAGTGCAGCTTGCTCGAGGCAGAACCTAGACCCCTTCGGCTCCCCTAGGGGAGAGGATTCCCTCCGAAGTGGCCGCCCCCGAAGACGGAAGGAAAGACTGGTTTAGGCTGAACCGTGAAAACTTTGGGAATGGCTGCAGTAGATATACGCCAGGTTGAATCGGAAGGCCCCTAACGATATGAAAGCCAGTTGTCCGATCCTC
>CANTFL010000886.1:0-53884 GCA_947650285.1 Hyaloperonospora brassicae | reverse complement strand
TCTGCACAAGCAGGCTCGCGTAAATCATCTTGCACGGCTAGCAACCTGACTGTATGTCCCTATCCACGATCATTTCAGGCCAGCGTTTGCGACTCATCATTTCGACGTACTGGCCAGCTTTCTACAAGAGACGCAGACTACACCACGCTCCTCTCGCCACCAGACGCACAAACTTTACAGCCGCCAGTACCAGACCCGGCGCGCGCCCACACATTCGATTTGGGTGAACAGAACGTGCCTACGCGATATTGCCCCCTGACCCGCTGGTCACCCGTTACAACTGGCAACTTCATCCAGATCCATCCAAGTGCACGTTAGCGAACGCGAAGAGCTGAACCACGGCCGCAACCCTCATGACTGTTATTCTCGGGAGAGGTCTCCGGGCTCGACTTCAAACCACCCGTGAGAGGCTACATTCACATACCACACTTAGCCAGCCGACTGCTTGCTTTCATGCCCATCGCCATCAACGTTATTTGGAGGTCCGGTGGAAACGTGCCAACACGACGTATGCTAAAGCGTACGGCCCAACTGATCGACTCTCCATGGACAAATCTCCGCTCTCGCCGGTGTCGCGTTGAGCGCTGGTATTCACGTCGGTCACGCCTCACTCAACGGCGTGTGCGGAAAAGCCGCTGGTGCACCCTGCACACCGGTATGGTATGACGTCTACCATGCATGAACATCCGCTCCATCATTTGCAGACGAAACGTTGTCTGAAAAAAGTGAAGCGCCGCCGATCATTCTGCGTCAAGGACATCGGTCCTGTTGAAGATCAACGATAACGTCTGATCGCGGCGGTCGTCGCTGTGCGTTCGTCGACAAAAGTGGTGATCGGTACCGACGATAATGACCCAATCTGGACGCTGCTCTCGTCCACATCGTCCTTACCGACCTTCTAGACGAACACAAGCAGTCCCATTGTCGACGCCGCCACCACTGAAGCACAAGTGAAAGCGAAATACCACATGCAACGCTTGAGAGTGACACGGAACTATCCGTTGCAGCTTGTCTTCTAGCAGGGCGGAGATGCTGGCTGTCGCCAAAGCGCATCGACCGCACCAAACGTCTAGCAGATGCGCAGCTTCGATCGCATTCGGTCTCTCTGCTTACTACCCTCCGACCACACGTTGTCAGAGCCCAGCCAACGGTGCCATCTCCGTGTTCTACAGACGACAGCGATACAGGTACTTCTCGAAACAGGGTAGAACAGTCCTCCGTCACTACCTTTTGCATCACCTTACACAAGCATCACAGTATGTGCGCAGTTGGGTGCAAAGCAGACACGCCTCATCTTCGGCATACCGATTACAGCACGATATTCATGAGCAGCCACAGAGCCATGTTGACAACAAACAGATGAGTAAGCATGTTGGTGCCGCGTGATCCAGTAACTGGAAGACGCTTCTTCGTAGCTTCCATGACCGGTGACCCAGCATGTGGGTTCATCTCGTCCTGTCATTTGTGCGAGCTGCTGCCGCCTGACCCGGGCGTGATGCTAATGATACTCTGTGTCGACGCCGGTATGTTGGCTTCACCCATTCCTTCCTGATTCCCTGTCGTTGCAAACAGGATCCCACTTGCGTCAGTAAGCCGAGCAGTCAATAATCGGAACACATCCAAACCCTTTACTCAGATACGGAAGGCCAGTGTCCTCGTCGACGCCGATCTCAGCAGAGTTGTTGCTCACAAAAACGCGTGTCGAACAGGTTTTCAACGGTCTGTAACGCGATACAATCACAATCACCACGACGGATAACAGATAGGTTTAGCTCGCGATTGCCAATCAAAGCTGGTCGAGGTGGACGTCCAGATGCACCTGAGTAAAGCTCTTCGGGTTGATCACCATATCAAACAGCGGTTGACGGCTCTCGTGCTGAATCAACGTCGACTGCAGCACCTCCAACCGTCGCGCCTGTGCGTCTCTACGGTCCTTCTACAATCTGCAAAAATCCGCCAGCCGTCGTAGAGTTAACCACCGCTGTAAGCCGAAGCCTGTAGCAACCGTCTTAAATCTCAACCCGTGTTCGTATACTCCGTCGGCTGTGCTTCTTGAGCATTCACATCATCTTGCACTCGTCTCGACTTTTTCACTCTCCTTACGTTATCATTCCGTATCCATTAGTCCAAACCTACGACCACCACAAACAACCCCCCCCACCACCACCACAACAACCACGTCAACCACCACCCCACAACAACCAAAAGTCAGCTCGTCTGGACCAACAAACGCATCAAACCAGTCTCTCGTCGCCAACACACGACGTACAAGAAACGATTTCCGGCACCGATCGAAAACACGCTCCTGCTGCATTTCCCAGCGCATGCCAGTCAAAATCTTGAGGCTGCGACTCTTTCACACACACCTCGCGCGTCGCGCGGATCAGCTCGGTCGTCTCGTACTGCCATCCAGCAAAAGCAAACAAAAGAAACAAACAAACAAACAAACAGCACAGCAGCCGTCCCCAGTACACACGCAGCAAGCCCAGTTATTGCCACAAAAGGGACGCCACGAAAACACATCAAGTCCGAAAAAAGTGAGTACCACCAAAACGATACGGCAAACCAACCCCACAGCAACCCCACGGCCGTCCTAGACCACCCCCGCCTCACCTACCTTGGTCAAGTCACTCGAACCCAGCGCTTGCGACTGTTTCGTCACTGCCACGTTGAGCTCGTCCAGGTTACTAGCGTCCAAATTGGCTTCGCGCGGGTAGCACACGTGCTCGTACATGTGGTCCAGCTCCTGCGTGTGCACGTCGAACGTGTCGCTCGACAGCGTGGCCAGGTCGCTCGCGTTCTCCTTGAGGCTCTGCAAGAGCTCGCGCTCCTTGTACCGCACGTGCCGTCGGTCTTTTTCGCTCAATTGCGATTGGGCCAGAAAGCCCTTGCGGTTGCGGCCAGGTGGGGCCACAACGCGCGACCGGAGACGCGCACGGGGCGACGGAACGGGCAGTGTCGACGTCGGATGCGTCAGTCGCGACTATCGTGCGCTGCGTAGGGACGTCGTCGTCGCTGTTGGCGCTCGTTGCGCGGCGGCGCTTCTTCCCGGAGCTGCCCATGATGGACTGACTCGTGGATCGATCGATCGATTGATTGATCGACCTGTTGACGCTTTGCTTGGCTGAAGTGACAGACGGTGGAGTGGGGTTACTTAAGCGACACTTTGACCCGCACCAGCTGTCCGTCAATCAATTGTGACGAGCAGCCGAAAACTGCGTCTTGTCATGCGTACTTTTGTGTACTTTTACAAAAAGGGCTCCGAACGACCAGTTGACGATAGACCGACAGACGGAAATACCGACAAAACCGACAGCAGTAGTCACTCAGTCAGTCAATTAGTGAGTCAGTGAGTCAGTCGATCGATCGATCGATCGATCGATTGGATGGCGACGAAGAAGCGGAAAGGATTAAACAGGATGTTGCAGATACTTTTGAATGGACACACGTGCGTGGCGGTCGTCCCGTTAGCAGTGACCGATCGACCCCTCGAGTGGTGTTGCAACGCCTCGATGAGCGTCTCGCACTTCGGTTGACACACGGCCTCGCACAACGCCCTTGAGAACAGCTCTTTCCATGAAATGATCCGCACACCTTCGCCAGTAGCAGCCGTTGCAGCAGCAGTAGCAGTAGATCCACATGTACATTTATACAACTTCTTGTCAACCTCGTTGCAACGTCCAAAACACCGGTTCGCGCTCTCTGTCCATTTGAGATGCAAACGGTTGGCGTACGAGACGACGGCAAGAGAGATGCAGCACATGTCCCTTGGCATCGTCTCCTGTTCCAGACGCTGCGAGCCGAGTCATGCACGGGCGGCGGAAGCGACTCAATCGGACTCTTTTCGATGCTGTCGTCGACATGCTTTCCAGTATGCCACCGCGGCTTTTGTACCCGCTGCTGTCCGCTCTACCACTGCTCGCCGGGTTGTGTTACGTCATGCGCGCGTTGTACTCGTGATCACGACAACTTCACGCCAGCAAGTCTCGACCGCGAACCGTGACCGCTATAGTTCCACGTCGGCCTGGCGTGCTGAGCTGCAGGTCTGCTCTGGCCGAAGTTGACGTCCGACTGATACGTTGCTCGCACTCGGTCGAAAGTCCGTCGTACAGCTACCGACTGATCCGAACGGACCACCCGAGCTAGTGCGCTTGTGAACGGGCAAGAGTCCCGTGCCCAGCATATCGGAGCTACCGCTGTTGGCGGAACTAGCGTACATGAGCTTCGTTTCGTTTGTCAAGCTGCCAGAGCTCCCGGACCGTGCGTGACAATAAGAACTCGCTGGTCGTTGCGAAAACATGGCAGGCGTGGCCACGCCTTCTAATCCAACACCGTCGTCGCGCTGGCGCGGGTACTGCTGCTGGTAGTAGGTGGCATCCGCTCGGTCGTCCTCGTTCTCGTTCAGTCGGTTCCGTGCTTTGCAGTAACATGAGAGCACCGACACAACTGCTACCGTGAAGACCAACACACCACAGCAAATGATGAGCGCGATCTGCCACGTCTCAATACTTTTGTCGCTGGCTGTGCATACAAAACGTCCCACCCCGCAAACCGTCAGTCAAGCCGTTCGTCAGCGCCGTCACCAACATGCGCTACTTACATGTCGCGGAATCGGAGCTACCAGCTGTCTTGCCAGCGTCGTGCGAGCCAGAGGCCGAGCTGCTCGATGCGCTTGTTGCGGGCGGGGTGTTGTTTTTATCTGTGGTCGACGGGGAAGTTCCGAACGTCAAGTCCAAAGAGGTTCCAGACGATGCGGTCGACGGCAGTCCAAGCAGCAAGTTCGACGGCGGGTCGAATGGCGAGACCGAAGGCAGTTCCGGTCGCGCGTCCGACGAAGTTCCCAAGTTTAACGGAGGTGCAGGTGTCGGGTCCAACGAAGCACCTGGAGCAGGGGCAGGAGGCGCAGTTAGAGGTGCGTCTGAAAGCGTTAATACACACAGCCCAGCGCCCAAGCAGTAGCAAACACAAACCAACATTAGCAAAGCATTACCGTAGAAGGAGAGCCACGAACCCACGCAAGTCGATGCGAACGCAGTAGAGAGAGCGAATCCCAGCACATACCAACAGCAGCAAAGAAAACATCAAGCAAGCGGTCAGAGCGACCGCACTACACCATACTCTCCGCTTCGTATCGTCAACAATATCAAGTCTCCCTTGCCAGTACCTGTCGTCGGCTCTGTAGCAGCAGTAGCAGGAGGAGGAGGAGGCGGAGTACTAGGCGGCGGAATGGGCGCGGGCGTAGGGCTCAATGGCTCGGTTGGCGTCGCCCTTGATGGCGTCGGTGGTGTCGTCACACTGGGAGTGTCAGAGTCTGGAGACGGTGCGTTCGTCTCAGCATCAGGCGTAACCGGCGAGCGCGTGCAGTCACCACAGTCCGTGCCATATGAGCACGTGCCGTCACTGCTGATAGCATAGCCAATGACCGCTCCGTTCGTCTCATGGTAGCACTGGCCACAGCTGCAGCCTCCAGGTCCCGACCGCGTCGCACGCGCGCCGCTGCAACTGCATCCAGCAGCGCCTCCCGGTCCAAACCCTGTCAACTCGGTCGTGTAGCAGATCTCGTCACATGGCTCGGCTGTGACTGCCGTGCACCAAAGTCACAACAAAGCAGCACCAACAAGTACGTCACGTCAGATGAGTTCCTGGACGTTCCCACTATCCAGCAAAGCAGGCAGACAACCACAACGCAGCACACTCGAAAGACAAACAAACCTCGAGCGTGCCGCCAAACCAAAGACGGCAGACTGACACCTAACGCGGCTGCAACGCGCCACGCGCGCATGTTTCCAGCTCGCTGTCGACGCCTGTGCTCCAACAGGTTCGGTCAATAGCTCGAGCGTCGATGCTTCTGCGACACTGGCCCCTGCCAAAATACACACACAATCAACAACCGACAGCGTCAACAGCGCATCCTTTCCATGCGACCACATGGTACAAAAAAGACACAGCCGTCAGTGGGTACTCACAACTACTACCAGCGTCTGACCTCTCTCTCTCTCCCTCTCTCGCTCTGTACCGCACGAAAGAAAACGGAACGTGCGTGGACACTGATCGCCACAGAGCGACACGGGCGTTGCGAAAAGCAGTGCAACGACTGAGCAGATGGCTGCGTCTGTTCACTCGCTATCTGGAGCAACTGAAGGCGAGTGCAGTGGCGTACTGGTAGTGCACGTGCTGCGCTTCGATTGACTGATCGCGTGGTGCACCGAAGAAGGCCGACGGTGTGATTAGGAAGCCGGAAGTCAGACGATCAAGCAGGTGGGAGTAGTTATTTGCCAATCAACGCGTCCGGCGGTCGTTAAGTGCGCATGGTCGTGGCCACGACTACCGGTACGATCAAGTGGCAGGAGCAGCATTGGGGACAGACCGGTAGCGACACGCAGCATAAGGTGGGGTGAAAGCACGACAAAGAGACGGTCGATGCTGTGGGAGCGCCGTGCAACGCGCGAAACGACAGGATAACGAAAATAGAAACGCCAAGACCGCCCCATCGCACGGTCGTTTCTATACTGTGCGAACAGACTCGCCTGTCTTTGCACGCGTGAATGCATCCGGACCGATCAAGCCTGTGGCCGCGCAAGGGCGATATGTTGACGAACCCGCTTTGTTAACCGGCTTTCTGTCGATGCACAGGAACGAGAGGCAACATACCGTACATGTCGGCTGCTACCAACATCGACCAACGACATTAACAATACCAACAACAGCAGACACAGCAAACAGCGCGTGACGACGTTCCAATCAGTTTTACTGCCTACAAACTCCCCCCGTTTGCAACATCCAGTCTTTTACCGTCTCAGTACCGCCGTCGTCACGCACCTACTGACGTTGCAAACGACCAGTAGCTACGCTCGTAAACATGCGCTCGCTGCGCCCATCGATTGCTGCAGTCACGAGAGCTGTCCATTCTCGGCGAGTGCAATTGGTCGGTCTCTTCTGCGCCATGGCCAGGCTCTGCTCCATCCATTGCACGTGTCGAGAGCTCGCGGGCACTGCTCGCCCACCCATTGCCCTGTGGATCGGTAGAGTGGCTTGCAAACCGGCCACAGGGACGCGACTGCCACGGGACTGATCGCTAGCCAAGCCAGATCGCTATGGACCTCGTGGCACATTATTCGGCTCGTCGGTAGTCACTCGAGGATCGTGACGCGGCCTTCGTGCGCTGGGTATGCCAGCAACCGCTTCTTCAGCATAAACTCGGCCACGACCTCGGGGAGTTTGCCCGCCTCGCGCACGACCTCACCCTTGCGCCACGACGAGCAGCCGTCGCCACCGTCCGCGACAAACTTGGAAGTAGCCACGAGGAGCTGCCGTTCCATGTTTATCGACTCGCCACTGTCGTCGACCATCTTTGTGACGAGCGCCGCTGGCTCGGACCGCATGTCGACCACTAATTCGAGTCCCGAGACGTGAGGGTGCGACCCACTTTGCTGCGGGTACTTGGACAAGTGCTGGATCAAGGCGTCGCGCAGGTCGCTGGCTTTGATGCGCACCAACACAGCGTGCCGCGGGAATGGCATCTCGTGCTTCAGAATGCCCACTGTGATGCTGGACTTGGCTGGGTACTCGGTGTCGCCACGGATAAAGCCTCCGTTGATGAACCCCACATCAGCGACTAGTTCACTGCGCAGCGCATCTGCGACCAGATTGCCGCCACTGCTCTCGCCAGCTCGTAACAGTGCTGTGCGCGTCGACAAAGGGGTTGCTAACGTAGCCAACACGCGCTCGTTTTCCTGTGGGTCGTCTTCGCTTGCCATTTCGTGCATGTACTTGTACAGAATTTGCTGGCACGCTGGTTGCGGCGGCAAATACGCGTTTGCAGTCATGCTCCATTGCGGCAAGACGACAAGTCCTCGTTCCGGGTGTCGGGTAGACCGCTTCAATTCAACTTCGAGCTTGGCCAGCCAGAACGCATTCTGTCCCGACTTGTGGATGAGCGTCTTGCCTTCGTACATCGTGACCGGTTCGTGGTCGTGTCCGCCGAGTATCAAGTTGATACCAGGTACTTGGCGCGCAAGTTTCTTGTCCTGAGCAATTGGCAAGTGCGTCAGCGCAAGGATGAAATCGGCTCCTTGAGCTCTCAGGGCGTCCACACACCGTCGAGCAGTGGCAAACACGTCGTCAAACTTGATGGTGTTCCCTGGAAACGACAGCGTCGGCGTCTCCTCGGTGCACACGCCAAAGACGCCGAGCTTCAGGCCGTCTTTCAGCTCGACCACTTCCGTGTCCACGACGTTCTCGAACAGCGCACCTGATGCCGCATCCACCACATTCGAGCCAAACCATTTGGCCGTCGAGTCCCGCATGCGCGCTTGGAGTTCCTCAGCGCCAAAGTCAAACTCGTGGTTGCCCAGCACGACGTACCCAATCCCCAAGTGGTTCATCAACTCGATCATGTGCGCTCTACCACGACCCGAACAACAAATGATCACAAGTAAACAAACAGTAAACAATAACCAACAGATAAACAAACAGTGACAACAGATAAATCAACAAATAAAAAGCAAATAAAAAGCATCAACAGCCCAAAAGCGTTGTAAGTAACACCACCGATGGATTGCCTGAAGTATACCGACATCAGTGGTGACGTTTGGTATTGCCCAAGTCGTCCACCTGCCTCTAGCAACAGTTAGCTGCTGCTGTCCACGCACCCTTTGAACCGCTCGGCCATCTCTGACCCCGAGAGAAAGTCGCCATTGAGCGTCACAAGGAGCGTCACGTCGTTCGGTAGCAACGCCTTTTGCTGTTCCAATAGCGTTGCAAACTCTGCAATGCCTCCGTGGCCGTGCGCGTTCGGGACCATATCGTACACGTCATTCACGGACAGAAACACGATCTTGGCGCTCACGTTGTGGTCGCTCGTGGATGGTGTCGATGGATCGATCGGTAGTGATGCGTCGTCCATTGTGTCACTGTTGGCCGTCCTCGTCGTCAAGAGCGGTAGCTGCTCGTCGTCGGTCATCTCTGTCATGGCAGTCTATTGTCCGGATGTGGGTATATGTGTATCGATGTATCAAACAACGAGAGTCGATGACGGAGCGGATGTTCGCGCGCTCGTGTTCTGTGTCTTGGGTCGAGTGATACCGTTGTACAGAGACGGCCCATGGTCCGCCAAAGAAAGTGCTTTTTCTGCGTCAACGGACAGGCGGTGGGTGAAGATGATGCTATCGAGCAGTTTTGCGTCGTCTTCGGCTGATCGGTATGTCGTGAGGTGGGAGAGGTACCGGTAGGGTCAACCTGCTCCCTCGGAATAGTGTCCCACATGCACAAGTAGCCTCTTCGCACTGACAGTCGAGTGTCGAGTGTCGTTTGGCGTGCAATGAATGAATGCTAACTGTGCTTCTCTCTCTTTTGGTTCCCTTGAGCCCCGCCCGGTTTCTAGGTCTTGCTCGTTTTGCGTCCATGATCAGCCTTATCTCAGTACATGAACATGCCCCCACCGAATCGAATTGCTCCCAGCTCGTCGTCGTCACTGAAATAAGCAACGGATTAGACATGGCCTGATTCGATAGCAGGCAGCTAGATCCGTCGACAACCAACCTACCTTCAACATGCAAGTCGTTCTCGTGAGATATCCCACCCACCTCGCAAGCGCCACGCCCGCGTCACTCGCCGGCCCACAATCCATCTTGCACCCGTCCTCTCTTCACTCAATCAACTTGCAGTCGTCATGGCTTCGTCGATATCCGTAGACTTGACGGTCCTTTGCAATGGCATTCCCATCGAACTGCCAATCCATCCGAACAAACACTTGGACCCGTCAGTGCCGAAAGCTCCGCACCGCAACATCAACGGCCTGTCCAACGACGAGCTCGTACTCGCTGTCCAGAACGCACTCCGCTACTTTCCCGCGCAGCACCACACTGTCTTGGCCGTCGAGTTTGCTCAGGAGCTGAAGGACGAGGGACACATTTACATGCACCGCTTTCAACCCGTGCAGTACGAGATGCAGGCGTACCCGATCGAGCAGTACCCAGCCCAGTGCACCCAAGCAGCCAGTATCATGCTCATGATCATGAACAATCTCGACCGCCGCGTGGCCCAATTCCCTCATCACCTCATCACCTACGGCGGCAATGGCAGTGTCTTTCAAAACTGGGCGCAGTACCTCCTGACCATGAAGTACCTCTCGGTGCTCACCGAGCAGCAGACGCTCGTCATGTACTCGGGCCATCCCATGGGTCTCTTTCCAAGTCGTCTCGCTGCCCCGCGCATGATCGTCACGAACGGGTTAATGGTTCCCCGCTACTCCACTCGCCTTCAGTACGACAAGGCGTACGCAATGGGGACGACGCAATTCGGCCAAATGACAGCAGGGAGCTACTGCTACATTGGGCCACAGGGCATCGTCCACGGCACGACCATCACGATGCTCAACGCTTGCCGCAAGTACTTGCACCGGGAACACACGCGTGGCACTGTCTACGTCTCGTCCGGTCTCGGTGGCATGAGCGGCGCTCAGCCCAAAGCTGGTGTGATTGCAGGTTTGATCTCGGTCACGGCCGAGGTCGACCACGCTGCAGTGGCCAAACGCCTTGAACAAGGATGGGTGGACGAAGTGCTGAGCGACTTGGACGCGTGCATTGCCCGCATCCGAGAGGCAAAGTCCACGCAGGAGGTCGTGAGTCTCGCTTTCCATGGCAACGTAGTCACGCTGTGGGAGCGCTTGGCCGACGAAGTCGACGCCACGGGAGAGCTCTTGGTCGAGCTCGGCTCGGACCAGACGTCGCTCCACAATCCGTTCAACGGCGGCTACTACCCCGTCGAACTTCCCTTCGAAGAGGCGCAGCGTGTCATGGCCGAAGACCCAGTCCGATTCCAGGAGCTCGTGCAGGCATCGCTTCGACGCCACGCAGTGGCGATCAACCGGTTAGCGGCCAAGGGCCTGCACTTCTGGGACTATGGCAACTCGTTCTTGCTGGAAGCCCTGCGTGCCGGGGCCGACGTCTTGCGTCCTGGTGTGCAGCCCGAAGAGGCGGCCGTGTCCACCACTGCTTTCAAGTACCCGAGCTACGTGCAGGACATCATGGGCGACATTTTTTCCCTGGGGTTCGGTCCGTTCCGCTGGGTCTGCACGTCCGGCAAGCGCAAAGACCTCCAGCAGACCGACGACATTGCGACGCGCGTGATGCGTGAGCTGCTCGCAGAGCCCGAGGTACCCGATCGAGTCCGTGCCCAGCTACGCGACAATCTCCGATGGATTGAAGCTGCCGAGGCAAACGATCTCGTCGTGGGTTCCGAAGCCCGTATCCTGTATGCCGACCGCGTCGGTCGTGGCTCCCTCGCCATGGCTTTCAACACGGCTGTAAGCACCGGTGCGATCTCGGCTCCGGTCGTGCTCAGTCGTGACCACCACGACGTGAGCGGCACGGACAGTCCGTTCCGTGAGACATCGAACGTGACGGACGGCTCGGCCTTTTGTGCGGACATGGCCGTGCAAAACGCACTGGGCGACGCTGCGCGGGGCGCTACGTGGGTCGCACTGCACAACGGCGGAGGGGTTGGCTGGGGCGAGGTCATGAACGGCGGCTTTGGGATGGTACTGGATGGCTCCGACGATGCACGGGAAAAAGCCGCGTGCATGCTCGGCTGGGACGTGAACAATGGCGTGGCTCGTCGTGCTTGGGCACGCAATGCCAACGCTCGCTTTGCGATTGAGCGTGAGATGAAGGCCGATCCGCTGGTACGTTTGCTTCGTGATGAAGGTGGTGGTGGTCGTGGTGACGGTCGTGTGGTGCGGAGCTGGTTGTCGTCGTGGAGATGCTAACGCGTACTGCTTGTCCTTTGCCTGTGGTCGACAGCTGACGGTGACGTTGGCAAACGAAGCCAGCGAGGCGAGTGTGCGTGACGCTGTGAATATGTTTTTCTAGCGAGCAAGTGGTCAACGAGGTCAGCAATGTCGGTCGAGACTTGGGTTGTCCTGATTGCAGCGGATCTGTTCGAGTGAGATGTACAGCAGGGCATGTATCCCTGACATACAGCGCTTTCGAATGGCAACGTGTCTGCACCGGCGCACAAGGCAGATGGGATACCGGCATACGTATTCGCGCTGGTACATCTGCGTATCGAATGGTGGGGACAAGCAGGTGAGTTTGTTTCTACACAGTGAACACAGCCTTATGCAACGAGCTGCACGGCGAATTGTAGCGTACCGAGTCAACGTACAACTACAACTGCAGACTGCACACGAGGTCGTGCGTTGGATTGACCTCAGACAGTAAGCGCTTCGGGAATGAACTTCGTGCGTCAACGTTCAGTCGGGCTCCGCATATCTTGCATGGCAGTCATGTCCTTGATTCGTCATAGAGCAACTGAGAAGCACAAGCTCTCGTTGTAAGATGTCGGAGTATCCGTTTTTTGTCGTCAGAGTGTCAGTCGGCACACCCTCAACTCCGCCTGGCGTCGAGGATACACCACAGCTACTGATAGCAGGTTCAGCACGTGTAAGACCTCACCTTCCTATCTCCATTTGATGGGTACTCAGCCCTCGTGCACGACGTTTCCACCCAACCGAAGATGCTGCGATTCAAGACATTCCCCCGCTGACGCTCTGCATCGTACCGAGCCGAACATCTTCATTTGACATCAGTGCTTGCAGATACGTATGATCCTCGACGCTAGTCAACCAGATGAGACAAGTTGCACTACTGCACTCGACGGATCCGAAATGCTGATGATGTAGTTGTGTAAACCCAGTGGTCGTGTACATGCTATGGTGAAGAACGCGTGCATTGTTCGTCCGTGACGCTGAAGCTGAGTCCATGCGTATGAACCATTCAGAAATGATGTGCAGCTTACCTGGTGTCGAGACCATAAACACCGTGATGCACTGACACGACAAGCTCTTCGGTGCAACTGCTTGCGATCGTCCATCTCATGTCCACTCTGCCTGCATAACGACGCAGCGGCCTTACAGAGGCTCCTCGAACACAACAAACAAAGCACGACGTCAACTGATCGTGTACGAGGACCGACTCTGACTGACGCTTGTTCAGGTTTGCACGCACGACGATGTCCTTACACGTTACGCAGTCAATGCTCGCTGGAACTCGGTTCGTACTAGCAGACCGAATGGTGAAGAAAGTCCTGCGTTACTCGATCGCCACAACATCAGCATATGCGACGAGCTGCTTCTCTCCAGTCGAGCTTTTCTCGACGACAATCGAGTCGCCACATGGGAACCCGAGAGTGTTTGCCGCTAAGCACACATTCGCCAGTCCCCATCCGTAGATGTTGTTGGGGTATTCGTGGTACGTCGTGTTGCCACATTCACTAGGCACGAGAAACGGCTTGTGTAGTGTGCGCGTGGTCGTCTGCGTCAAACTCTGCAAGATTTTCTCGTAGGCTATCGGCTTCGTATGATTGAGACCAAGCAACAGTGCGAGGGCACCAGCTACGTGTGGTGTTGACATTGACGTCCCGGTGAGTCGAGTATAGGCGTTATCCCCGACACTCATAGCCGACCGAATGCCTACCCCAGGAGCGACAAAGTCGGGCTTGATGACGTAGTCGCTGCTCGTGCGGGGCACTATATCGTCAAAACCTTGTTTGCCGTCCAGGCTTGGGCCCTTTCCACTTGCGCCCCAGAGTGAACTTCCTCCAATCAACGCTCCAACTGCGATCGTGTCTTCATGGCTGCCGGGATAATACACGCTTCCGCACAGGAACCCATTGGTGTTCCCACTGGCAAAGACCGGGTAAACTCCGGCCGCTCGCCATGCGTCAATCACTTTACTCAGCCACGTCCACTGTGGGTACAAAGGCGTGGATCGATCAACGCCAAACGAGTTCGTTACCACATCAGCTCCAAGCGAACAGTTTGTGCCCGTTCCATCCGTCCGAGTTGGACACACAACCCACTGCGCAGCTAGCAAAAAGTCGCTCTTGTTCGCTGCGCCCCAGATATCAAACGCCCGTGCAGTGATCCACGTCGCTCCAGGAGCGACTCCAACCCCTTTTCCTCCAACCGCTGTTCCCATAGTGTGCGTTCCATGACCCACCTCATCCGCCGTATCAGGCGTCTCCTTTGCCACGTCCGTGCCTGGCGTAAACCAGAACGAGTAGTCCAACTCGACTTTCCCGTCCGCTTGCGTTCCTACCATTGCACAAAGAGCAAGGACATGTATTGCAACAGCACAGCATCACCGTAGCACAGCACATGGTAAGCTCCGTATTGTCCACAGCTCGTGTTTTCTCTCTTGCTTCATGAACATACTGCGCACCTCGAAAACTATCTCTCAGAGCGTCGTGGGTGTAGCGCACGCCCGAGTCAATACTTGCCACGACAATGCCGTTCCCTCTTCCTCCTTGAGCCCAGAGCTCGGGAGCGTGCAGTAGCCGCACGTTCGTCTGCACCTGAACATTATCCTTCGTATCATCGTACACCTCCTGCTCCTCCTCCTCCTGCTGTGTCTCCAAGAGCGTCAAAACACGCGCGTCTTCCTCCACCTCTACGACTCCTGGAAACGTCCAAAGATCTCGCGTCAAGAGCCGACCGAGCGCTCGATTGTCCTCATTGTAGCGCACAATGAGCGTGTTCTGTATCCATAGAGATAGCACGTGAACGTCCGTCGCGCTCTGGGCGCGCAGGAAGCGGCCAACACAAAGCTGCACGTCGTGGACGAGGTGGGAGGACGTCTGGTGCACATTGTGGCGCTGACGAGAGCGCGAGAGCAATGGCGACTGAGCGAAGGATCGAGGAGTGAGCTGGGGGTGCAGATGCACGAGCAGGACGCGGTCGCGAGCGTGCAGCGGCGGCGGTAGCACGAGCGCGAGGAGCGCGAGAGCAAGCGACGTGCAGTGCATTGTCGCGTGGTCGGTTGAAGTGGGAGGGTGAGTTGCTATTGGAGAGGTTGATGCTGGAACGTAGGTACATGCGACCACAGAGGGTGAAAAAAGGAGCTGGAACCGTACTTTGCATGTCGGTGCTGTCGTTCCTGAGTTGCGGGGTGCGTACTTAGGCTCGGCCAGGTGTCGCAAGTCGGATGAACCCAACGTGTCACGGGACGGGAGTAGTTGCACACTCATTGGACGGTGTGTATATCGATCGGAGGAAGGGCTACGCCCGACATGATCGCAGTGGTCAACCGACGGACTGACTCAGTGTACGACAATCATCATCGTCACCATCGTCAGTGTCGTCTCTCTTCGTCATCATCGACGGTCTTCTTCGTCACCGTCACTATCGTCAGATATCGTCGTCCATCTTCGTCCGTGTGGGTCTCCTGTAGTGAGTCAGCCGTTTGTTTGGTAAACACGGCTGTCCACGTGGACATGACACCCCGAAGCGACAGCTGTAAGAAGAGGGTTTTCTTCTTACAGCGGCTACGCAGAAGTTGTCCCCGAGAGAATGAAGTAGCCATATTGCTGCCGGCCATCGCCAGACAAGCAGAGAGAAAGACAGCGAGAGAGAGAGAGAGAGAGAGAGAGAGAGAGAGAGAGAGAGAGAGAGAGAGAGAGATTCAGACATGCAGACATGCAGACAGAAACCAGACCGAAAGGCACTTCGCTTGCACGTCCAGCACCTGCGCATCCCCGTCGCCCAGCAGCGCAGCAGCTGGCGGTGCGCCTTTTTAGAAACGCCATATCTCTCAGTTCTCCAGAGTGCGCGCGAACGATAACAAAGAAAACCGTCTGAAAAAATGCGGTAGTCAAACGTCCGCACCAGACGCGCACAAATTGTCCGTCCGTCCGTCCATCGGTAAGTAATCTATCCCTTGTTCCAACGTCAGTCGTTACTCGCTCAACTCTTTCGCCCCAGCGAGTTGCTTGGGCCCTCCTCCTCCCCCTTCCCCCCCCCCCTCACTGCTCCATACAAACGTCCAGTCAATCCGCTGCCGCGCGACCGCACGCTGCGACGGGCCCAAGAGACAGGACAAACGTCGAACCCTCCTTGTTTTTATTTCCCTACCCCTCGCCATCGGCGCGTCCCTCGCTGGCTCGCGCTCCTTTGCGCAGAGGGCACTTGCGGGACATCGCCTATGGTGTGGCTCGCCTCGACGTGGACGCTCACGTGCAGCAGCTCTGCCGTCGTGCTGCCCGTGCTGCTCGAGGCCGCGCTCCTCGGCCTCGTGCTCTGGCGCACGCTCCATCAGCTCTACTGGCGCTCGCACCCGCGTCGCGTGGCGCTGCATGTGGTACGGTGTCGCGGGTATCACTTTTGAGAGGGTATACACTGTCACGGGCTAACCTCCTGCTAAACCGGTGACACACACACAGGTACTATTACTGACGTGTGCCATGCGACTCGTGTTCTGGCTGTCCATGTGTACGCCCCGCGTCCTGAGCTTTGGCGTCGCGTGTTTGTGGTGGTCCAATTCCATGGTCCTGCTCTGCACGGCCGCTGTGATCTTCCAATGGTCCAGCGCCGTCATGGCGGGACAAGTGACGCTCCAAGAGCTGCACCGGTCCAAGCGGATCACGGTCTTGCACCCGCTCGTGCTGCTGCACGCGATGCTCTTGATCTGGACCACAGTCATTGCGATCGACGTGCTGACGCATGGATTGGACACGTTCAACAGTGTGGCAGGCTACGCGAGAGACGCAGCGTCGCTGTTGCTGGCCTACCGGGTCGTGAATACAGCCACGTTGACATTTGATGCCGTTGTCGCGTGCTACGTGGCGATGCGACTACGCGAGCGACTGCTTGCGGCGGCCATGGCAGACAATATGAAGAAAAAGTCTGTGCTGCAGATGACGCTGCTTATGACGCTGTTGACAGCGTCACTGCTGTTGCAGGTGATCATGGACGCACCGATAATTATCTCGGGCGTCGAAGACTCGTGGTCGTCACTAAGCTTTGAGGCCTTTTGCATCTGCAAGTATCTGGTCCCCGGTATAGTCCTGAGCGTGGTGTTTCTGTATATCATGCGGCGGGTGGAGCAGCGTGAACCCAGGCGAACGCTGGTGATACCGTCACGGTCACTGGTGGAGTTTGTGGAATGCTCTTCGTCGGACTGCGTGTGGTGCGCGCACCATCAGCGATACCACTTGGGTCAGAACAAGTGGGACGCGACGCTCATGACGTCGTTCTCACCGCGAACAGTGGATTCGAGCGACCATTCGTCGACATATGCCAACCTATCACAAGGCTCGTGGTCAACGGGCAGCACGCCAGAATTGCTGCCTACGACCCCCTATTTGACGCACGAAAGTCATCACCGTCCCTATGAAGCGTATTTGCCTCACATCCATGTGCACCCTGCACATGAGCGTGTACACTTTCCGATGCAAACGCACGGAGATTATGAGTCACCACGAGATATTTTGGGGAGACGAATCGGCTGTTACAGCTGACCATCTGTGCTTTGTGGAAGCCATGTCGGCGGAGCACAGCGACAAGAACCAAACGTGGCGCATAACGGGAGAACAGATCTGCCAAGGGATCTACATAGTTCCGACAACAGTCGAGGCACTACTAGGCGGCGGACGACGTTGATGGTCGGGACGGCTCTTTATTTATCATATCGAACACGAACGAAAGGAACTGACGCGTGACAGCAGGAAGTATCCACAGCCACGCGTCGACCATAATGGATGCGTCTGGAAAGGATGATTCCTTTTGTCGAGCGGAAACATGCTACAACTGCTACTGTTGTATGCGTGCCACTTGGACGGTCTTCGTACAGAAGTTTCAGGTGGCGGTCTTGTATCTGAAGTGGTTCATTACCGAGCAATACACTCTCGGCATCAAGTCATCGTCAGCCTCGAACAAAGACTTCGATTCAATCGCATAACGCGCATCTCGAGCACAGAAACATGCCCGGCTGATGATGAGGACATATTTGTGTCTATGTGTGGTCTAATCGAGGCTGAGCTGGCACGTCTTTGTGAAGTTGATCGGGTGGGCTTCGAGCGCCTGGTCAATGTTGTTGAAGCGATGTCGATAGCGTGTAAACCACTCGACCGTCTCGCGCAGACCTTCTCGCCAAGGCGTCTTTTCTTTCCAGCCTAGCGCACGGATTTTGGTGGCGTCAATAATGTACCGGTGGTCGTTGCATGGTCGGTCTTGGACGTGTGTGACTAGTTTGGCCACCTCGAGTTCCTGTAGTTCTGGTTTCATCAGCGCCAACAAGTCCATCGCGACTTCCTTGCTGGACAGTTCGTTCGTGCCGCCGATATTATAGACTTCACCCACGGCTCCTTCATGCAGAATCAAGTCGAATGCTGCAACGACATCCGAAATGTACAAGTAGTTGCGCGTGTGCCTGCCGTCACCATGGATCGTCACTGGTCGGTTCCGCAAGATCTGGTTTACAAACTTTGGAATGAGTTTCTCGGGATACTGATGCGGGCCGTACGCGTTATTACTCCGCGTGATGATCACCGGAAGTCGAAACGAGCGATAGAAACTCGTTGCGAGGAACTCGGCACCGGCTTTCGTCGCTGCGTACGGGTTCGTCGGCTCCAGCCCATGGTCTTCTGTCATTGGCGCCGACTCGTTCCGGCCGTCACCATAGACCTCATCCGTGCTCACGTGGATGAATTTCTGAACTCCATGTCGCCGCGCAGCTTCCAACAAGACATGAGTGCCGCCGACATTGGTCGTGCTAAACTCGAGCGAGTTCCCACAGAACGAGTTGTCAACGTGAGACTGCGCTGCAAAGTGCAAGATCGTGTCAATGGCCTCAACCCGTACGACGTCATTGACAAGATCGGCGTCGGTGATGTTGCCATGAATGAATTTGTAGTTTGTCGGTAACGTTGCGCAGCACATGTCCGGCAGATAAACGTCGGGGTCGTCACTGTCGCTGTTACTGCTGTCGTGTTTACGAACAGCACTGCAACTATTTTCACAGCAGCAGCCGTTGTCGTTGTCACGTTTGACAATACTGTTGTCCGAATCGGTTCGACAATGTGCTTTGCTCGAAGCTGCTGGCCCACCGCCGTTACATGCAATGGCCGAGTGCACGTTTTGCACACAGGAGCAATAGTCCAGCGCGTCGAAGTTGACAATGTAGTACTGTGGATACCGCTGCACGAGGTGAATCACAACGTGCGACCCAATGAAACCCGCGCCACCCGTCACGAGAATGCGCTTTGAGAACGACAGCGGATCGACGGGTTGGTCCGCTGTCGTCGTCGTCGTCATTGCGAGCGGGAGGTAGCGATAGACAGGTGTGTGTGGATTCGAGTATCTGTCTCGAGCTGGCGCGTGTATGGTGTGGAGGTGGTGGGCGTTGCGAGCTCGAAGAAGTTGACGTGGCCCAAGGTCGTTCGTTGCCTAGACGAGAAGCTACTTAAGTGGGTCTGAAGAAGCTGTGCAGCTGGCGGGCGCTATCCACCGGCAGACGCGACCGACCACCTGCGCTCGTGAATAAAATTAGACCAGCGGACCGACCAACGGACCGACCGACCGACCGACTTGTGCTACAGAAAACACGACCGTAAGCTACAGAGGCCTTTTGTCGGACAATCGCATCCACTGCGTGCAGGAGTTGTCGGCGAGCGAAAGCAGGAGCGACTATAGCAATGTTTTTATTGCTACAGTCGTTCGTCGGGGTCCCTCGCTCTCCCTGAGCGTCTTTGCGTCTTCCTTTGTGCGGATGTTCACCACGAGACCAGCAGAAAACGGTTGTTCCGCTTTCCGATCGTCGAACACGCAGCACGAGGTCTCGCAGACCCGTCAAGCGGTCGATCTGCCATCCATGTCGCTCGTGGTCATCAACTCGAGCGAAGCACATACCCGTTCGTCCAGATACCGCACGACGTGTGTCGAAAGCTACAGATCTATCCATCATCTACTCGTCCGTGATCCAATTCTTGCCATTGCTGTGTAGTAGCTGTTGTCATTTGTTCGCACCCCCTTCACACTTCTGTCCGCGGCGGATCGGAACAAATGTATCACCATTACGCTCGTGCGAGATACCTCAAGTGTCAATGCTCTTCTAGTGCGACGCCGTGACGCTATGGAGCTGCGACCCACTAGCGACCACTGAAGCTTTCAAGCATCGAAGCGCCACTCTCATCGTGCACGCACTGATCGATGTCGCGACCATAGCGATCTTTGCTGCGTTTGGCCTCACCAACGAAGGAAGCAGTCGATTGAAAATGCACGACCCCGTCGTTTGCGCTCAGGTGAACGTCCGAGACTACTGCTACGTTTGGGTCCATGTGTCGATATGCTGGGCACCCTCCTATCCAAGATGCGCTCACATCATCTCAGCTTTACACGTTTTGCTTCGTGACGAGTCCGAACCGAGACAGCCTCGACAGCTTTCCGTTCGTCACGTCCTTCACGTGCGTCTGCAACGAGTCGGAAGTATTTGTTGGCTAGACTTACCAAGTTGGTTGCAGTAGGAGGGAGAATCGAGCAGGTGGGACGTCTGGTTGGGGCGTGCTATCAACCATACACCAAGGTCAGAGAATGCAAAGGTGATTGCTTGTATGTGTGTTGCAATGAATTACACACGGATAGCAGCAGCTCAAGGCACGTGTTCATTTCAAACGCATTTACATGTGTGACTGTGTCCTTTCAGCGTCGGATGAACTTCTGAGGAGGCATCCCAACAAAACCCGATTGGTACGGGGAAGTTTTGCTGAAGCCTCGTTTGAACAGTGAGACTTCATGTCCTAAGGAGAGAGCGTTGCCCGCCTTCTCGACGTTTTGCAATCCCCCTTGCGCGTGAGCGTTACTGGAAAAGACCCTAGCAATTTTTCTAACGAAGGCTGCGATGGCGGTCCAAGTGGCCCTCTCCTCTCCCAGATCGTCCCGACCGCTCTTCTCGCTAGCACGAAGGCTCCGTTTTTCCCTCGTACGAAGCGAAGAAGTCGTTGCAGGAGGCGACTTGTTCTTGGATATGGTCGCGCCAACGTTCGCAGCCGTTGAGGCTGCAGAGCCGATCGCGTGAAGCGAAGCCACGACAATGACCACGTAAAGACTAGTGAGACGCATCTCCGTCGAAGTTGTCGAGGGAGTGAGGGGATGTGGAAGTCGATGGTCTGCGGGGGGGGCGAGGCGAGTTGTGGAATGAGATTAAGCGACGAATCGAGATCGACTCGACAGCAAGACGCTGGTAGCAGCAGCAACCAGTCATACTCTCGTCTCGCGTTTTTGATAATGACTTTTTCCTGGTCGATGCACAATCAACAATACGGCTGCCTAGGTGTATCTCCCGAACATGTTCCGAATGGCGCGCGCCACCTCGACCTCGAGTCTTCCGTACATTTGTCTCGGGTCCCGTTCATTACGGACCCATATTGCATCGTGTAACGCTGATTTCTGATTTCTTCGCGACTAGCGCGGCACGCTCAAACGACGAGAGACCGTCGTTGCTGTGCTATAGCCAACAACATCCGATGCCTTCGTCGGCAGCGTCGTTCATATAACAGCAACAACAGCCTTTGGCCCCTGCGAAAAGCATGCTGGTAAGCCACAGATGCCGCACCTCATTTGCTGCTGTAGCATTAGGTACCTTGAGATGGGAATGTAGGTCTGTCTGCTACAAGGTTCGGTGCAGAGCCCGTCTCGTGCCTTCCGCGCGGTCGTTTCTACGCTCGATCCGTGAAACTGCTACCTAACGCGGGCAAAAGTGCCACTCAAGCCTGCACAATCTGATCCAAGTCCTTTGCTTTCTACAGTAGCTTTAACGACGTATGGTGTACGCAGAGACTATCAACGCGAGGCAAATGATTGAGTGGTGCTAGAGCCACATGGCATTGAGCATTGGCATTGCGTTACCAGCCCCATGGAATGGAGACCACAAGAACTCCCAACCAAGTACACCATAGCTAAACAGCCAACTCTTTCGTGACAAGCGGTCAGTAGAAAAGCTATCGAGCCACGTGAGCAGCTCTTTGCCCCGATCGCCAACGAAGTGTACCATCCTTCGAGCTCATTACGGCAAGACGGGAATCTCCACTTCACACGATCACAACCTGACTGTGTCCATCCAGCTGGGAAACGTCCTGCCAAGACGGCGATACATCAGCGTTGCCTTAATTTTGGGCTTTGACTGATACGAGATGTAAGATTTAGTCAGCTAGACTTTTTAGAAGGAAGATCTAGTAATGCTCTCAAAAATACTCACGAAAACAGAAAAGTATCGCCAGATGATAATCAAAGGCACCACAAGAGGAGTAAAGTCAAACATATGCACCAAAGATGCTAGAGGATAAACCTACATCCACGTATATGTTTACATGCAAAAGAGGATAAACCTACATCCACGTATATCTCTTTGATTCTCTCTCTTCTTTCAGAAATAGAAACCTTTTCATCTTTTCGTGCCGTCATTTTGCGAGACGGAAACGGCGCCTTGACGTTTCAAGCACAGTCTGACTTTGTTGATCGTCGTTGCTTGAAAAAAAACGTTGGATCCATCACGTTACGTTCGTCACGTTGCGTTTGTCTCGTTGCTTCTATCACGCTGCTTCTATCACGCGCTGTGTTTTCCTTGCGTTCGTCTCGTTGCGTCTACCCTTTTGAGGTAGATCGAATGGATTTGTTGGAAGTGGAGTTGTCATAGCGGACACTCCCTTCCGGGTCGACGCCCCCAGCTGCCAAATTTGGTAGTTATAGATGGTGATTTGTGTGGTTACACGAAGTCCTAGAAGGTTCTTAGTTGTTGAGCGCAGGATCGAGCAAGATCTCACTTCTAGATTGATAAAGCCACTGACGAGACTACCGGGGGGAGGGCGAAACGCGTCTGGCGCGCGTTTTAATACAGAAGTCATTAACCATACTTTCTCTAATTCCTACAGGATTTAATACGGTATTGTGTGTAGCTGCCGCCTCGGCGGCATCGTTGACTATAGGCGGGATGAGACAGCGCATTGTCAAAATGGCGCTTGCACTACATATAGTGTAAACGATGTACGACACAGGTAGCAGGGGCAGCATTAGACGACGGACAAACTAGGCGGAAATGAGACATGATACCGAAGAGCTGACAGGAAAATGTTGGTGGTGGTGGAGGCAGTCAAATAGATGTTTGCGATAACGTGATGTGGATCGCACTTTGACGAAGCACGTGATGTGGATCGCACTCTGATGAAGCACGCGATGCCTGTAGAGTGTCACGGTTGCCACAGTAGAAGTTGTTAATGGTGGTAGTGGTGTTAGTGTTGATCGGAGACTGCTGTCTGGATGATGTAAAGAAAGACGCACTAAAGCTATCTGAATAGAAGGACACGATGCACGCAAGCGTACGTATCTCGGTCTCTTCAGTACATATTGGCATCGAACATGTAGCACACTATACTGACTCTTCATTAGGCTACATACTTCACAAAACAATCGGTTTACCTGCGTTCTCGCACAAGATTGATGCTCGTGTATTCGGGTTTATGGATCCTGTACTAAGGTAATTGCAAGGTACTCGCGTGTCAACAACTTGTATGTTATGTAACTTAGCGATGACGGATACACAAGACTGGTCCGACGGCACTAAATTACCGGGTCGCCCAATCTCTTTCGAAGTGCTCTGACCTTTGCATAAATGTCAACGACAACATAGTTATGTTCGATGTGATGCAAAACATGCGTATACTCGAACGTATTGTGCACATCATTGTTGCCCATTTTATTTTCGTGATATTTTGGTGCAATTTATACTACAACCTCCTTTCTAGAAACATCATTGGAATGCGATCGATCATTCACGCGTTCTCGGACGTCTTCCCGGAGCCATACAATGGGTGAATGGACCGAGTCCATGAGATGCGTGGATAATCGGTATACAAAATAAACAGCTCACAGCTGCAATTGATTCTGAGTACTAGCCACGGATCGCCAACTTGCCGATCCGTGGCGGCAAGTAGGCTAGAACGTTTTCTAGATGCGTAAACCACTGCACTACTGCAACATATAACCAAGTCAGATATCCAGCTCTTGGATCCTTCGCTTATACCGTTGAGCACCTCGCTGAATTGCCGATGGACATCAACGTGCCTATGTGACATCGTCCTACGGAAGATTGATTTGATATCAAACGAAGCGCTTGACATACGTCCGTATGAGACGTGGTCAGCCAGCAACGACTTGAAGACGGCACGCGCGTGCGCATGTAAGTGACCACGTGATTTATTGGGACAAGTCGGTTTGCCCGGTATTCTGTTGGTGGTAGTTTACAGTCGTATGCGCACAATTAGGACATGCGATTCTAAGAACATCAGACGTGAAACAATTTCAGCTTGTGCTACAAAGCATCACACAGCACAAAGCAGTTCAGGCGGACCCGATCTGCAGACCCTGTGCTTGCTACGAT
Organism: Hyaloperonospora brassicae; assembly: GCA_947650285.1. Lineage (NCBI taxonomy): Eukaryota > Oomycota > Peronosporomycetes > Peronosporales > Peronosporaceae > Hyaloperonospora > Hyaloperonospora brassicae. The sequence goes on along the minus strand of CANTFL010000886.1, from coordinate 29,678 downwards.
TAGGGTCCCTTATAACTTGGGTGCGCCAAAAGGATACACACGCAAGTTTTTTTCCGCAGCTGAATGGGTCAACTGTTGCCACAGGGTAACAGACGGGATAAAGTAGAAACGACCGCGTATTTCTGTCGAGTTTCTTTCGTGTCCTGATGATTTCCCAGCCTTCTTTTTATCCACTTTGTATGTAGGTTCTTCCTACATATCGACCGATCGCTGAAACTAATTAACAAACTACTTGTGGGCTGACAAAGTGGACCAAACGCGGTGCTTCGTCACGAGCATTCCGAAAACCGTCACCGTTTGACGTGGTGTACGTTGACGAAGACGCAACAGAGTCATTCGATACACGTATGACTTTGAGTGAGATTGGGTTAACTGGGCAAGATGCCCGCACATCGGAATCACTTGAACGGGATAGTAATGGACTACGCCACCCCATCAGTCGTTGCAGTCGTACAGGCAACCGGTTGGCCAATAAAGTAGGGAAGAACCACAGCCACGGGTTAAGTTGAATCGACTCGTGATTCGTGTATTGCAACAAACGCGGCTGAATTTGTGTGAGCTACTGCTGCTGCTACCACCATCTTCGACTACGCGTCGAGAATTGAAAGGATTTGCTGGCCAGGTATCAAGTGGTTCACTTTCTTCGTCGCTGCTCAGGAGCACGAAATGATTGGAAAGGCGAGATGCCGTCTGGATCGATGCAACTGCCGGTGCACCTTGTCAAGAAGAGCATCGTAATGCTCTGAGATGAGAGCAAAGACGTGCGCTTGTGTCCGAATGGTCTCGGCCGTTTCGTCTCAATCCGTCCAATATCGAGGAAATTGGAGCCGCATTGCTCTTGCCATGTACGAAAAGCATCAAAGTGAAGACGCTGACGCCTTTTCCAGGAGCTGCACAGGAAAGCGAGGACATGTACGCGTGCACACGATACCAACAGCTCTTGCTGAAAAACAGAGTAATATAGTCAAACATTGATCAAGATCGAAGCCATGAATCAGTTGTCACATGGTCATTGCATATGCACATGCCGTATTAAGTACTTGTTAACATTGACACTACAATGGGCTGGTTGGCGTTACCACACACAGTACGTGTGTCGTAAGCACGGTCTAGCCAGCATCAATGCATTTTGCGAAGCCTTTACGACACACTGTATATCAAACTACCACGTCTGACAAACAAGTTTAGCTCCTGGTGTTCTCTCGCAGATGGTTTGATAATGTTACCGTCTGCAGGGCGAATCGTTGCAGGAGCTCATCTGTCGTCGCTAATCCGTCGATCTCGCACGATACTGCGCTCGCACTCTTGCGACTACATTCGGACCACGAGTACGTGCCTACTGAAGTCACGCTAGCTGTGTCGACGATTGCACTTCGCATCTTGTTACCGATGATGCGCTTTGGCAGTGTCACACTGCAACAGGGTAACGTGCAGGCGAGCCTCATCCAAACGTATGCAAGCCGCGTCCGTTGTGCACGTCAAGCTCTTCACGCAATGTGTCGGCGCACACTATAGCTATAGCCACAATAATTTGCACGGGTATTGTCACGGATCCGCAATAGGGCTTAACAATTGCTCTTACGCAGAGCAACAGACGATTCGTCACAGTCTTCGGACATGGCATCGTGCCTCAAGGCGCGTCCGGTGCTCCACCGGTTCCCATGGTCCACCCCGGGCGCAACCTCAACTCACGCCATCTAAAAAGTCCTACGAAAGCAAACTTTCCAGCTTCACTATGTCTTCACCTGCGCACTGTCAGTTTACGGAGATCAACCAGCCGCAACGACGAGAGCAGATACATGGCAACGCACTGCGCTCGGGCAAACGTGGGACCATGAGAAGGAACGCTCAGACTATCGGGTCTAAACGAAGTACCCGGTTGCGACTCGGTCACTCAATCTGTACCCTGTTGAAAGAAACGATAACAGGAGATGCAGAAAGTCGCTAACATCCGATTGAGGCAGTAACGAATACAGTTGTCCACCGAGCAGCGTTAGTAGCTATTCACGTGCGCACAAACAGGTTTTGGGCTTCCCGCATGTGCCAACTCTCAGCAATAGTGAAGACATACATAAGAGAAAAACGTGAGAGCACTGAAAGCAGCGTCAGCAACTACGGGTGTTATCTTGTTGCATGCATCGAGTTGCCAGAGCGCGAACCTGAGGATTCCCAGCTTTCACCAGGGTCGATCACCCGGCGCTTCATCCCGATGCAGGTATTCATTCCAGCAATCTTGCGCTGAGTTAAGGACGTATCGATCGACAACCCTGAACTGCTCTGTCTCTCACATAACAAGCCAAGGTGTGGGCCTTTTTCGTCAGCTCTTACGCTCTCTTGGCATATCTTACGCTAGTCGATCAGTGTATACAAGCGCCGCGCCGTTGTGAACACACGACCGTTAACAAAGCAAATGAGCGAGCGAAACAGACGCTTGAAAAGAGGGCACGCTTGACATGATGAGATGTCGAGTAGTCGATGATGTTGATATTCACCGAGCTCGAGCTGTGTTGAAAGCCCTCGTAATACAAGATTGGTGCACCTGCCATGCTCATGAGTTTGCGATCACTAGATCGAATCTGCTGCTGGTAGCACTACGAGTGGAAAGACTTCTTAGGCCTCGTAGATCCATCCGCCAAATTTTGTCTAGTTTTCCAATATATTCGCTCGGTAGGCTACAACCCAAGAGCGAGAGAGAGAGCGAGCGAGCGAGAAAGAGGACGTCTGTTACTCTAGAAGTGTCAGAAATAAACAACCAAACGTGACGGCGGCTCGAGTGCCGTAGACGGCTACAACATGGAGAGCCCATGTTCGACGCGGCGGGAACATAGTTGAGGCATGGAGCAAATGACAAACAGAAGAGACCACAATCATGTTTTGATGGTCTACTTTTATGAGAACGTGTGCAAATGTGACGAGGGCGATACTGCACACAAACTCCTTGCCATCGCAGACGTCGTCGGGCCGCTTGCTACCACCCGTCCGCTTGATCTTCTTTTTTGTGATGCGTCTGGTATCGATACTTAAAGTAGTGATCAAGGATATTCCACTCGGGAAATGACTTGCTCTTTATACCGTCTTTTAGTCCCAATATGTGCTCAGACAGCTCGGTCGGTGACACCTTGTGGTAATACCACGAATCAAATAGTGCACCTTCCAGCAGTCGGGCAACGTCGTCTCCACGCCGTGTGCCACGCAACTCGAGTATGAACGTCGCCAGTATCTTGTTGGTGTAAACATTGGCAAGATACGTGATCCATTCATCTTCCGGATGCACCCTGCTGGCATACCACAGCCAAGCCCTAAACTTGTTGCTTGAAAAAAACTCAACCACCAACTCGTTCTTGGGGCCAAGTTTTTCTGGTACCTTGAAAGCATCGAGCCCTAGCTCGTGGAAGACAGCACCGATTTTGCTAGTGTGTAAGGAAGCAGTGGCTTCCTTGCTTGCACGAACAAACTGGTCGATTATCCCATATTTCAGAAGGAGCTCCGCGTCGCTTGCACCATCCATAGGAAGGTCGGATGTCGAGAGGCGCTTGATGAACTCCGTGTCGCTTTTACCGTCGATAGGAGCACCGATTGTCGCGAGTTGCTTGACGAGCTTCTCGTCGCTTTCACCATTGACAGGATGGACAGATGTCGCGAGTCGTCCAGCGGGCTTCGTCGACTTTGCAACTTTGATACGCTCGGTGGATAGCGCGAGTTGCGCAATGAGCCCTAGCTCTTGTTTAAAAGTGATGGGATAGCCAGACTCCACTAATTGCATAAGTCCCTTCGTTTCGCTTTGCTGTGCACCTCCGATCTTCGCAAGAAGGCGTTGAAAACCCCTCTCCTCTTTGCCTGATCGCTTACTGGCTGCCTCGTGAAGAGTGTCGTTCTTGAAGGAGTGCTTGGAGTCAAGCGATGCCGCCACGACCGGTTCTTCTGACGCTGTGGAACGACCAGCACTGTCACCAACCGTCGCAGCCACGAGCAGGAGGAAACAGGAGAAGTTCATCCTTGGTTTGGAGTGCTTGTGCAGCTCTGGGCGCCGGAGAGCAAGATGGAAAATGAGCTGTATGTTTCGCCGCCTCGATGACGTCCAGAGAGGTACACGGTCACAAGCGTCGACAGCTTTCTTGCCCCTGGTCTGTACATGTACCTGTTTGTACCTGCTTTCGGGTGTACAGGACCGCGTCGATCGTACCCCAAGGCTTTGTTCGTGCATGATCAATCTATGCTGCATCTGCGATATGTTGGCACAGCTGTATTCACAAGGTTGACGACAAACGCACGGTTTCTTGATCTCCCATCTCGAGAAGCAGCCCCGTGAGATGGGCCCGAAAACGAGTCAGAGACGATAGCCTACCGCCTGCCGTAAACATTGTGCACCGTACGTGCTCAACGCACGACTGTGCGCTTGCATCAGCTCAACCAGCGCGAAAGCAAGCAAAGAGTGATTCTGTCGTGCCCAAAACGCATCGTGCAGTCACGCGTGTGAGGTGGATGAGAGAACGTTTTGCGCGTGCTTCGACAGGTTCGCTCACATGCTCTCTCCTCCTGCTCAGTTTGCTACTTGTTCCTCTTGACGTGATCGTGCAAGACCGGACGGATCAAGTCGAGTCAGACGTGGCAAGGATCTGCGACACGGAGTTCGTAGTCGGTCGTCGGTAAAAAGGAGCGGGACAAGAGCGAAGTTGAGGTGACGCAACGTTGCAGAGGTCTCGCTGGAGCCAGGCGGGAGCAATCAAAGGTCGAGGCTGGAAGACCGTGGTCTTGTCTCACGTCTCGCGCTGGATATAAGTGTGGTGCTCGGCTGCTTTGATGGCTCCAGAATACAGAGATAGGGGCTGTCGGGACGCAGCTGACTTGCGTCATGATCGCTGCGAGTAGTTGGGATCGTAAATCCTCGACGTCGAACCGTAGCACATAAGTACCGCCCGCACAAGTGCAATCTTTTTGCACCATTTGGCTCAGATGGGTACGAGCGTGGCAAGTAAATTTGAGTCACGAGGAGACGCGGCGTCGATGCGGGCGACGTTACCACTGCTCTTGTTGTGCAGCACATCCAACCACTCGGACAAAGATGACTCACAGGAACAGTCACTTTGCAGCGTTTTGTACTGGACCTTCGGCCATAGATGATGCAAATGTGGCGCACGTGTAGCCGAGGAAAGGTGGCGGGTCACGAAGGCGATAGCGTTCTGCTGAAGACAAATCTGGTGAGTGGACTATGCCGCGGACCGCGCACAAAAGTACGCTGCGACTTTATCGTCACGGTCACGCGCACTTTCACAGGAATGTGAATGGGTATGCACGTCGTGCATCCACGTGGGGATTGCGTGCCGATCAAAAGGTGCCGGTCGCGGCTGACGGGCGACCAGAGTCTGCCTGCAACGAAGTATTGTCGAAGAAGAGATGTTGCTCTGTCGCGACACAATCGTTCAGCCTTTGCACAGGCACTGCAGTACGTGCGACCGACTGCTTTGGAGAACGGGGCCACGAGCTACGAGAGATGAAAGACGGCATGGAAAGGAAAATCGAAGATCGTTGCAGATTCAACCGCATGCTCTCCGAGCTCCCACGCTCCAGCTCGACGACGTATCTGGTCACGCCAACAGTAGATGAGTCGAGGTGGGTTGCGGTCGGTTGTGTCGGAAGGAAGAAAACTACTCGTGATCCCCTCACTCGCAGAGCTAACCGTCATTGTAGTACGTAGGGAGCGAGAGGAGCCGGTTCGTGCGTCGTTGCCGACCGTCAGAGACAGGTGTCGCTTGGCGAGTCTTGGAGCGCATGACAGCCAAAGTTGCAGTCAGCGTTGTCGCTTGAATAGAGCTGTGTATCCCTTGATAAAGTAGGAACGCGCACAGACAGCCACGTGCGACTTGCCTAGCAAGGAACGGGAGCCCTGACGCGGTACAAATGTCGCACTCGACAAAGACACGAGCGCTCGAGAGTCAGACGTTCCCCTCTTTTGTATGAACTCAAGCGCGTGGCAAAGTGATACACAGAAACAGTCGATTGGATCCCGTCGTGGCTCGGCGTGAATCGTTTTTGTGCCGTGGCTTCTTCAAATTCCCGCGTCATGTTTCGTGTACCCAAACAAGTGCAGATGCGACTCGATAAGCCACATACAATTTTGGGAAAGTCGAAACTCGACGTAGAAAAAGACCAGTGAGGGAAGCGCCGAGAGAGACTTGTGAAGCATATGGAAACACTGATCTGTTTCTTTGCCGGCCGTAAACATGTACCCACCAAGATACAGCTGGATGCAGCACCACTACAGGTCGCCCGCAAGGTCTTTTTTTATCACTGAGTCGGTACAAATAACTGCACTATTGCGCCATCGTCGTACAGTACTAACGTTAGCCCAAGCGATCTGTACGGGTTCAAAAGCCGACAGGTGCCATGGCGCCGCACGTGTTCTGTCGCATCGAAGCAGTGTGCATCATCTAGACAGTCATGATAGCATTTGAGGATCGGACAACTGGCTTTCATATCGTTAGGGACCTTCCGATTCAACCTGGCGTATATCTACTGCAGCCATTCCCAAAGTTTTCACGGTTCAGCCTAAAGCCAGTCTTTCCTTCCGTCTTCGGGGGCGGCCACTTCGGAGGGAATCCTCTCCCTAGGGGAGCCGAAGGGGTCCAGGTTCTGCCTCGAGCAAGCCGCACTCGTAGTCTTGGGTGTGGGCGTAGTGGACCGACGGGTCGCGCAAGCGACCAAGAAGGGGTAGTTTTTGAACGGAGGGACCCACGCCACGTATCACCGCTCGGTGGCTCAGAGTCCAAGTCCTGGGGGTCGCGCAAGCGGCCAAGAAGGGAGCCACCATCGCAGATGGATGAGACCCTAGGGCGATACTACGGCGGGTTGGCGTTCCCCACGCCTTGCGGTTGCTTCGATGACCGCACTCCACGTCAAGAAGGGAGCTTCTACCACTTTCGGACTTGTTGCCTTGGCGATAGCAAACGACAGACTACAGGCGGTGTCGACAGCTTTGGGGGTCGATTGACCCTATCATGTACCAAGGTTCGGCCGACAGCACGTGTTGCCGGTCCTCGACGTAGAATGTCTCTTTTATAGGGACCAGCCACGATTGCCCCCGGGTCTCCCGGCGCTCACTTCTGGCTTAGCATACTGCAGAGGTTACAGCGCATAGTTAACACCGTGCAAGTGGACCATCTGCACACCACCACCACCACCACCAAATTTACTGTAGCGATATGTAGAGAAATAAGAAACGACGTCAGATAGTTGCGAGAAAAAAACATGTGCCGCGAGAAAAACAAAATAAAAATGCACTGCACGATAAAAAAGAATGCACCAGAAAATGGGGAACCCCAGTGATGTGCGCTATTCGCTTGAGCGCATTAATGTGACGGGGTGAGCCGGCTCCATCATATCATCCTTTGTGACAATATGGCGATGGAGAATATTAAGTCTAATATTCTGTAGAGCAATTTCAGCGGTATTGTTGTGGTGACCCAAGGGTCTACTCATCAATTGTTATCACGCCGACATCGACCCATTAATCGCTGCTAGACGCGCGCAATGGGTGGTGGGTAGACATCATGATAGATTTGATTATAGTCACATAATTAAGTTAGAGCATATCAGATACAAGAGATATTGGACTGAAAATATATGTTTTGACAGTTTTACTTCTGCTACGACGAAAGCTATTGTTTATTCGTTTACCCTTCCTGTGTGCAGTGTATAGAGGTACCAACGCACTGAACCTCACTGTTGTCGTGCTTTTCAACCTACAAATGCTGTCGAACGAACATATACACCTGTTGCTGCAATAACTTAGCTGGGCATGCAAGTAAATAAGTGCTCGCGAGCTCACAAAGCGCTGGCGTCACCACGCGGAATGTACGAACTCGTGCAGAACCGTTCAGACTGGCCTATTCGTCTTGCGATAGCACTTCGCTTACGTCAGGATGGACAGACGTAGTTTTTGACAAAGAAAGAAGAAAGAAATGGCATGCTTTGCCGATGATGCATTACAAAGTCTTGTGCCGATTGTAAACATGTGGGCCCATGCAGTACTTCGTCTCGTGCCGGTGATATACACAAGTGAGACTTCGGCTCGATGCACCCACAGCAAGACAAGAAGGATGAACCATTGATATAGCGACCACATCCACATCCATGGTACGAATGCGCCATCTCGACCGACAGTTCTCTTCGCGAGGGTGGTCTTACATGAATGCTAACATACGATGCCTGTCAGCTAACGTACGATATCACTAACGTACAATCAAGTCAGCTACCGTACGATGCAAGTCAGCTAACGTACAAAACCTGTCAGCTAACGTACAATGCATGTCAGCTTACATGCATCGCCGATCGACACATCATGTAACATGGGCGACGATACCGACGAAGCCACGCAAGTAGCGTGTGGGTTGTAATTGGCTCCTTGCAACACGGCGGTAGGTCGCGAAGGGTTCCTATCATGAACAACCGCTTCTTCTATGCAGCCAATAGCAGTATGGTTGGCCATGGAGGAAGAGACACAACAACTGTGGCAGATTTGACTGCAAGAGCGACGGCGACAAAACGTGACATGCGGCTGCGCCTACAGTGCGCCCAGTCGCACACACACAAACTACGACAACAAGTGCGAGAAGGATCAGGCCAGTAGACTGGACTTCAATGCTGTCCATCATCTGTGATCAGTCCCTCAGGATAGACATCAGCTCCTTCCTACAAGTACTCACTGCACCCAAACAAAAGCATCAACACGACACGACACCGACACGACACAACACGACACGACAAGACTCGCGTTACCTGTCCGTCTGTCTGTCGCCTCTCTGTCTGCTGCGCCTACGCGTCAGATGTCCACTGAATGAATGAACGCCTGTGCACAGCCAAACATTCTGACGGACCACACAAGCGGACCTACAAATGAACATACAAACAGATGAGCATACAAACGGACGGTGCTGTGCCCACCAGCCACCCGTTCGTTCGTGCTCTGCCCGTTTCTTTCCATCTCCTGTCAAATCGAATACCGCGTTTCGCAAAACACATACAAACCCGTGCAGCAGCGTCATCGACTCACTTCGCTTCAGTGACCGGTCACTACCCTCGCCATGGCCGCAGCAGCGTCATCGACTCGCTTCGCTTCAGTGACCGGTCACTACCCTCGCCATGGCCGCTCCTGCCCCGACGGCGCTGACGCTGTGGGCGACGCGCGCCGCGACGGCCGCTGTGCTGTCCTCGGGCTGCGACGCCATCGACGCGCTGCTCGACGGCGGCTTCCGCTCCGGTCTGCTGACGGAACTCTGCGGCGCCGCGGCGGCGGGCAAGACGCAACTGTGTCTCCAGTTGTTACTTCAGTGCTGTCTGCCGCGCGCGCTCGGGGGGCTGCAGGGCACTGCGTGTTACATTGGCACCGAAGGCGCGCTGTCGATCAAGCGACTGCACGCGCTCGCGCACGTCTATGCACGACGCTACGACCACACGACTGGACTGGCGGTCGGCGGGAAACGGAAACGCGGTGAAGTAGCGCCAGCGGCCACGGCCAGCGACTTCCTGGACGGCATTTTCGTCGAGCAACTTCACGCGGTGGACGACCTCTTGCGTCTAGTGGTCAGTTCATCCGTCCGTCTGTCGGTCTGTCTGTCTGCGGGGGGGGGGGCTGTCTGCCTGTCTGTCGTCACTGTACATGTACACATACACCTACACACACACACACGAAAAAACAGAACCATCGAACGACTGGACAATGGCGGAATGATGACGCGTATCGACACTGACTCGCTGCGTAATCATGTGGTGCTCTGATCTGTTCGTCTGACTCCATGCGGCGACAACGCGACACCTGACGCCGAACGCGCCACAGCAGACGAGACTGCCCGCGCTGCTCGCGGAACAAAACACCAAACTCGTTGTGCTCGACTCGGTCGCGGCCGTCTTTCGTCTCGAGTCCACGTCGTCTGTCAAGGTACATACACCTCATGGCTACATGTGTGGGTGTGTGGTGTGTGTCGCGTCCCACGTTGCGGTCGTCGCGCCTGTTGTCTCCTCGGCCCGCAAGGGATCAGCTGTTTGTCTTTGTACCTGTACTTGTACTTGTACTTGTACTTGTACTTGCTTGTACTTGTACTCTGTACTCTGTACTTGTACTTGTACTTGTACTTGTACTCGTACCTGTACTTGTACTTGTACTTGTACCTGTACTTGTACTTGTATCTGTTTGTCTGAACCTGTTTGCAGGTTGTACTTGTGGGTACGGTATCCCGCAGTTAAGTTGTTGTTGTCGCGTGTGGCAGGACGCCGCCGAGCGCGCCCAGACGATGTTCCACTTGGCCAACTGCATGCGCATTCTCAGCGACCAGTACGGCGTCGTGTTCGTGCTGACCAACCAAGTGACGGGCGACTTTGACGCTGCTCGGTCGACGCCGCGTGGCGACGGTCTGCGTCCAGCGCTGGGGCTCTCGTGGTCGCACTGCATCAACCAGCGGTACGCGCTGATTTCTCGTTGCTTGACGGAGGGTGTCGTTTTGTGACTCATGCAGTGGCCATTCATTGCGTGCAGGCTGATGATTACGAGGAACACGGACTCGACGGACCGACAGCTCGAGGTGGTTTTCTCGCCGCACTTAGCAGCAGGTACCTGCGTCTTCCAGGTCACGACTGACGGCGTCCGACCTGTGGACCGAGACTGACCGATGCATTGAAGTCGTCGCGACGAACGTGATGGCATCAGAAAATCGTCGCGAGTAGCAGAAACGTGCTTGAAGTGGCGCGATGGGCAAGATCGCGATGAGGAGCCTTTGCTTCGACTTGGTCTCACTATCGCCGTTCATCGTCGACATGGCCGTGTGGCCGCCGATCTTTCTTCTCTTGCTCAAGTGGGACTGGCAGACCTCCGTCAACAGCTATTGCGCGTGAGCTTGAGAAGGCGCATTACCGATTTACCCGTTGCAGATCAAGACGCAGCTCGCAGTCGTCGTCGAGCAGCCCCAGTCGACGTTCCCACGACATCCATCGCATACAGTATGGTCTCCTCCAGGCGAATGTGCCACGCCGTCGTGTCTCTGCCCACTCGACACAGCGCCAACATCAACACGTGTGAGATCCGCAGTGGCATGTCCGTGCAGGTAAAGTCCATCGCTTTTCTTCGCTACTGTTCATCTCTCTCGACGTCCCATGTTGACACTCGAATGGTCGTTGTTTGTCTCTTGCTTTGCTGCTTTGCCCACTTGATCAGGACCTGAAGTACTTGACAGCGCAGCGCCAGCGTCTCGAGTTCTGGAGTCGCATGTCGGCGGCACGTCGGGTGTCGGTAGCTACGGACTTTGCGGACGCATCGTCTCCAACGCCGACGTGCGAGTCGTCACTGTCTGCGTCGTCATCGCCACCGTATTACAGTGACGGGTCGTGCTACTCGGGGACCTACAGCCACGCACCTCTTGTCAGTCAACACGGACACGCGTCCGACACGATATATGTCACGCACGGCGGACAAGTCGTTTCGTTGCTGGCAGGCGTTGTGAACGCGCCGCAAGTGGACTTTGCACGGGACCATTGATGCAGCCGTCACGAGAACGCGATCAGAGAGGAGCCGTATGGTATCCATCTCGATGCGCATGGACGTTTCAAGTGCGGTGGAACGCACTGCGTTAGAGCGAAAGAGCGCAAGTCTGGGAAACAATCGATGCGTCTGTGCTGTAGCGTGTGAGTTTGAATGAAAAGATGTTGGGCGTCGCTCCGTTCGAAAGGACCGTTGATGAAGTTGCAAGGACGATCGGCAGTGCTGTTGCTGCATCGTCCGGAGCTCTGGTGCGAAAAGAGTGTCGTCCGTGTGCCATTGTCATGCAGTGTGTGTCCGTCGCAGGGACTGCACTCGATTCTCGATGGTATGTACCGTCAGACTTCGTCGGTCCAGTTGGCCCCCTGCATGACCACATATTTCGTGCCCACTTCGCTTGTGGATCGGTGCAGTTTTTCTCGTCCTTTGGTCATGTGGTTGAGCCACTTGTTGTGCCCCTTCGATCCGTCGATGGGTTATTCGATACCACATCAACTTCTTCACACTCCTTTCAGCTGTCTTTGCAACGCCAAATGGCATTTCCAGATACGCAGTCGCTCAGCTCTTTTCGTCCTTTTTCGAGAGAGCGCTGTACAACGCTCTCTCGAGCTGAGGGAAGTAAGTACACGATGTGAGTACATGAACAAAAGGTGAGCGCGGACGCGTGCCGACGCAAATGATTAGCGTCGTTTACGCATGTTCGGAGTGCCGCACTTCCAAGTCGGATGCCGAAGTGTCCATGCGATGCGACGATCAGGTGCAAAAAGACACGAAGTCGTGGAAAACAAGTGACTGCCACAGCGTCGTCAGCATTTTGTTCTTGACGCGGAGTTAGGCCAATCGAGTCACCAGCGACTACCTTCGACCACATATGATGGTCGTGTTATACTTGCGTACCGATGCCACGAAGGAGGGATTCGCCTGACACACGACAAAGTGATGACAGAAGCAGCAGAAACGGACGTCGGATCGGTGATGAGCTTCTTTTTGTAAAGTCTGCCGTTAAGTCGTGCGTGTCGAGGAGGCAAATGATCAGCGATAGCTTAATGGTTCGGCCTCTCAACTCTGTCCTTGACCACAGCCCCTTTCCTCTCGATCTGATGCGGCAAAGATCGATAGGACAAGAGCAGTCTGAGCTCGTGCACAGTTGAGGCAGCAAAGCTCGGCAAGCAATAGAGACGACAGCGGATACGCAACGATGCGATCATCGGTCGCCATGTCTGCCATGTCCTACATCCTGTCAGTTGTTGCTAAGCGGTCAGTGCAATAGTACGCAAAGACTGAGGCTGGCCGACAATTTGGCTCAGCGGATATGGACCAGATAGAAACTTGATCATGAGTCGCTGTTCTTGATGGAGTGTGCGTGGTGCACGCCCGGGTGTTAGATGTTCAGCAGTACCGACCTCGCTTCGCGTCAACACTTGATCGTACGAGATGATTACGCTAGTATAGTACAGGACGTCCTGATCGTCAAAGGACACGGATCAACACGTGTAGAATGCAGTAGCCGGACGTGGCTGACCTTCATCGAAGTGAGCGAATACGTGCTGCTGCTTCTGCAGGAGCCAACAGATCGATCTCATAGCGCATAGAAAACGACGTCGACTACTTCAAGTAGCGGTATGACGCATGAATGTGCACGCGCTCGTTGTTTACAGCTCAACCAAATAGATGTAATGACACGAGGGCCATTCAGACCAGACCCAAAGCCATTCCAAAAGTGTGTGAACCTCCTTCGGTCTCAGTCTATATCTTCTGGTCGAGACTGTCTCGACCAGAAGATATAGTTATATGCGACAGACGCGAACGTGGCTCAATCGATGTACCGCCTTAAGGCCAAGCGATCTCCTTTATGGAACCGGTCAGCGGAACATCTTTCATGCCCTCATTCTAGATGCTCGGACCAGGCGATGACCTCGGTAAGTATGTATTCTTGGATTGCCGTGAAGCACAGCATTGGTGGAACAACCTCGTTGCGATGTGGACAAAGCTTTGTATTGATTTGGGTGCTGAAGCTATCACATGAATATATAGCATGCAGTTGCCTAATGCTCCTAAGGCGGCCCGGATCGCTGTAATGGACTTCTTTACTGATGAGACTGACGTTTCCGATTAGCGACGGCACCTTTTCGACAGTATGACGCTGATCTGGAAAGCACAAGTTGCTGAATCGGTTCACGGTCTCTGGATTGAGCAGCTACGCCGGATAGATGATCCACAGCGTAGTACTGCTTCCACGAAAGTGAAGATTGCCACCACACGGCAAAGAGTGCTACGGCGTATTCGATCACTTGCTTCATCCCGCTTTCCGAATAATGAAGGGAAATGTAACGGGGGTCACACGTTGACTGGTAGTCGACGATAGGTGTGGCGCACACAGGGGATGGGATCCCCTTTTAAAGTGATATGAGAACACAGTATCCATTGTTGAAGACTGATGTCTGTCAACCATTGATTACGAGATCTTTTGAGAGGTTTATTTAGGACATGAGCGAGTAGGTTAATTACGTTGTTCTAAGGTGTTCTTTTAGGTTAAAAGAAGAAATAAAATTCAGTTCCCATTTTGATCCGATAGACACGTGCCTCTTTGAGGCATCTTGTGATCATTGAGGAGATAGCAACGCCTTGTTAAGGCAGCTACTCCTTGTGCACTCTGTGCGTCGATTCTCTGAATCGTTGGGTCCCCCCAGAACATGGACCGTATGCTCTCTGATCTTGTTGACTCTTTGAGTCGAGTTCTTTGAACCAAACCTTAGCTCTCTGAGCTGTTGACTCTTTGAGTCGAGTTCTTTGAACCATACCTTAGCTCGTTGAGCGTTTAGGTCTACCTCTGACTCAAGGAGCTGTGTAGCTCTGCTACACTTGGTAGCACTAGTAGTCAATCTACGCCTGAGCCGTTACGACTGATCCTCTGTGAGGATGGAGCATTCCACACCCCTCTCTGAGGCCCAAAAGATCGCGCTTGATAAGCTGATCGCTGCCGTAGGACCAGAATATGTGGAGTTTCTGGCTGCACAAGGTCCCGATGTGCTCAATAAACGAGTCGAGGTCTTCATGCAGTATGAAACGGCCCTGTTAGGGCAGGTTTAAAACCAGGTAGCGTCGGCTTTGCGAACACGCTACGTGGCAATGCCACCAGAACAGGCTAAGCCTCGTCCCCTTCGGGTGGACGTTAAACATTACATCGGGAAGGAGAGGGAAAACCTGACCCTCTGGATCCGTGAGATTGATATGTCCATGAGCTCTGGCCTTGTCTCACTTAAGTAGCAGCGGGTCTCGCTGGCCATCTCCAAGCTCGATGGAAGAGCTAGACAGTGGGCTCTGACGTATGGCACGTCGGTCGACTTGGCGTTTCCCACATGGTATTCACTCAAGTTAGACCTTTTGCGAGTTTTCTCGCCGCCTAACCAGGCTTATCGCGTGCGCTCACGCTTCTTGTCTACTCGTCATGGCAAGAATAAGTCAACGTACTATGTCCAAGAGTTGAGAACTCTGATGGCTACTATGCAGTCTGATCCTCTCCCTGAGACATTCTGTGTGACTGTCTTCATGGAAGGTCTTTGCAATGGCGTTTCCAGGACCGAGGTCTTTCGGGTCCATCCCTCTACTTTTGAGGAGGCTGTTAGCATCGCTCAAAATGCTGAGCACAACTTCAAGTTGGCTAGACTTGGTTGGAATGGGTACAACCCAAGCTTTGCGGGGAAAACCTCTGCGAGCACATCGGCTTACCGGAAGCCATAACCGATGGATCTCAGTCGTGCTGAAGTTAAAGGTGAAGCGGAGCTTTATGATGCAGAGTAACGACAGGAAGTGAGACGCCGTTATATGTGCGGGAGCACTAAACATTTGCGTCCCACTTGTCCTTTGAGTAAGCAAAAACCTACTCCTATGGGTCGAAACCCCAGCCACAACCAGAAACATGGTACGACACGGGTAATCGTCGAAACCCAGTAGACGCGAGGCGCCCTACCGGGGTAGAACTGAGTTCTGTTTTTTCTCTACGAGGTAAAGTGAAACAGGGCTTAGCCCCACCGAGTCATGTGCCCACCAGCACAGAGCGTTGATACAAGCCTGGCTTGTTAGTCGCCGAGGCGAAGATTAAAGGCTTTGAGAAGCATTGGACGATCCTAATCGACTCCGGAGCATCATGCAATTATGCTCGACCTCGTTCCGTTGAGGAAAGTGAGCGATACGCTAAAGCGCTCAAGGCGCATGAAGGTGATTCAATCACCGGTCTTTTAGCGACTGGTAGTCGCGTCACGGTGCCTAAAGTTCCGTTGAACTTAGGTGTGAAGGTTTTGGACTTTGGCAGCATTGAACGCTGCCTTGTCCTCGATTGAATTCGAGATGTGATCTCATCCTGGTTATGGCTTGGCTTGAACGCCATGAGCCATGGATTGATTGGAGGTCTAAGACCTTAGGAGCCACGCGCAATGTTTATAGAGAAGCTTTGGAGAGTCATGAACCCACCTTTGCTAGTCAACAAAAGCGCTATTGGCGCGAGCCATTGACGGAAGATGTCAATGTGCTGGACATTGGTATGTCAGAGTTAATTAACTCCAATATCAAGGACATCCATATTGAGCGGAGCTCTTTCACCGTATGTGAGGGGAGTTATACTCCGTTGAGTGATACCCGTTGTGATACTGAGTCACTGCATGCTGCAGGCATGGTTGGCCTAGGGACGATACATCAAGAATTTAATTCCTCTGATGTGAGTGGGGTGACACGTAAAATCCCACCGAGTGAGGGCGGCCGAGGTGGCACCTCACTGAATGTCGGTAATGACATTGATGGCGAGAAGCCGGAGTGTTCAGGGCTAGGCCCGGATGTTGTACGTGAAGTGGCACGTGAAATCCCACCGAGTGAGGGCGGCCGAGGTGGCACCTCACTGAATGTCGGTATTGACATTGATGGCGAAAAGCCAGAGTGTTCAGGGCTAGGACTGGATGCTGTACGTGAAGTGGTAAGTGTAAATACACTGGGTGAAGTGTTCGAGTTAAGAACACTTCACCAGATGTCGTTCAAGACATGAGCTCTCGTATAGAGCGTGCTAAGATGAATAGCAACCACGGGGACCCGACTGTCCCGGCCTCTAGGAGGCGTAAGGTTTCTTTGAGGAAACAATCTCAGCTTAGGGTGGCAACTGTTAAGCGCCCAACGTCTAAGAATTCACGAAGTGATAATAGTAATAATACACTATATACACTTGTCAATGGGTTGACTGGCCAGATTGATGGCAATATTGGTTTTGAGACCCATCCATCCTTGAGTACTCTCTTTGAGCTAGACGAAATGTCGGACGGCGAATTCAGCCAAGCCTTACAGGCTGAAGAATTATCCGAGTTAGTGGTCATTCTGCCGGATATTGAGCTGAACTCATCCTCGTTTTGAACGAGCCTTTCCTTGAGGACACAAGGGTGACATTGGATGCCCGTAGTGGATCTTTAATCCTTAAGGATCCTCTTGATCCGTTCTATCCTTGGTAAAGGAGTTATAGGACGTGGTGTGTCACAACCCACCGTCCCTCTTACCTCCCGATAGAGGTGTACGTCATGAAATTGACTTGATTTCTGGAACTAAATACTGCGTAACACGGCAGTGGCCTATACCAAAGGAACAGTGTGACGTCATTGAAGACTTCTTTTGTGCAAAGCACGCGGCAGGTATGGTACGTGAGAGCAAATCTACCCATTTCACACCGACCTTCTGTGTCAAGAAGCCCAATGGGAAGTGGAGCATTGTTCATGCTTACAATAAGCTTAATGCGGCCTTATCCCGGCTCAACACCAAAATCGAGGAAGGATGTTCTTCAGAACAATATATGGTGGGATGTACAATGTACAGTGCGCTCGACTTAGTCGATGGGTATTACCAGCTGCTCATGCGAGAGAGCGATATTCCGCTGACAGCGATCAGCACTCCAAGCGGTATGCTCTGAAAGTGGCTTGTTATGACGCAAGGGTTATCCAATTCCCCGGCTACATTCAACCGTCTTGTGACACAATTGTTCAGACCTCACAGAGGTTATGCACAGACATACTTTGATGACATCTTTATCCATAGTCGTGCTATGAACGGTCGGTCGGATGTGGACGATCGCATTGACCATTTACGAGCGGTGCTCGAGTGCATGCACGAATAAGTTGTACGCCAACGCGTCCAAGTGCATCTTTGGTGCAGAAGAGATTTCCTTTTAGGGTGCTTTATTAGTAAGCGAGGCCTTAGAGCGTATCCCGCTAAGGAAAAAGCCATAGTTGATTGGCCGGTTCCAAAGAACCAAAAGGACTTACGTAAGTGGCTTGGCCTTGCCAATTACTTGCACAAGTACAGTGCGAATTTCGCAGATATGGCTCGGCCATTATCCAATCTTCTTAAAAGGATGTGGAATGGTGCTGGACTAGCACCGATCATGATTATTCTCAAGCAGTAAAGGAGAGTCTCCTTCGTGCGCCAATCTTGGCTTTGCCAGATCCTGATTGATCTTTCAGTGTCGTCTGTGACGCATCTGACTTTGCCATAGGCAGCTCTCTGTCACATACAGATGCCGATGAACGGGAACGCGTCATTGCTTATAAGTCCTGGCAGCTAAAGGCTGCAGAAAAGAAGTATTTTGTTCTTGACAAAGAGCTACTTGCAATGAAGTATGCTCTCGTCAAATTCAGAGTTCATCTTCTTGGCTCTAAGCCGTTTGTGATCTATACAGATCATGCGTCACTACGCACTGCGACCCAGTCGCCTCACCTCTCCCAGAGAATAGCGTGTTGGATTTCCTTCTTTTCCGAGTACAACTTCGAGGTGAAGGAAAAGCCGGGCAAGCAGAATACTTTGGCTGATGCGTTGTCACGCAGGCCTGACTATGAGCTTGATTATGATACGACTCTGTAGTCGTCGGTCACTGACCTAATCCGTACGGAATATGCAAAAGATGAACAATGTGTGGCTCTGCTACGTGCTCTAGGGAGCGAGGAGTTTAAGGACTCGGACATAGAATTGTCGGCACGATTACGTGCGAGGCTACATCGATATTCCATCGATCAAGGCCTTTTGTGCTATAGCACGGATGTGGAGGATACCCCTTGTATCGTTGTCCCTCATGATGAGGAGTTAAAATATATCAGATCCTCTACGAGGCACATGATACTGCGTTGAGTGGTCATCTCGGTCGTGAGAAGACCTACTGCTCAGTTAGTCAATGCTATTGGTGGCCCAAACTATACAAATGGGTGAGCACATATGTGCGTACGTGTGAAACGTGTCAAGGGGTGAAACCCTCACCTCACGCGGCCGCGCCGCTGGCTAGTTTGCCTATACCCAAAGGGTGTTGGGGGTTCATCAGTATGTACTTCCTGTTCGAATTACCGAAGGATTCGTATGGAAATACGGGTATTGTGGTCTTTGTTGACCGTTTGAGCAAGATGGCTCATTCAGCGGTGGTGCCAGATACCATTGATGGTGAAGGTACAGCTACGCTGTTTATCGATCGCGTGTTTTGACAACACGGACTGCCGTTGGCAATTGTCTATGATAGAGATCCTCGCTTCACTGGGAAGTTTTGGAAATCCATCTTCAAGGTGCTTGGCACACGTTTGGACATGTCCACAGCGAATCATCTGCAGACCGATGGTCAAGCCGAGCGAGTTAATCGCATAATCAGTGACATCTTGCTCAGTGTTTGCGCTGAAACGCCCAATCGGTGGAGTCCGATTTTCCCTGTCGTTGATTTCGCGTTGAATAATGCCTTGCATGCCTCCATTGGCTACACACCGTTCTATGTGAATGGTCTCACACACCCATGCGTTCCATTAACGCTACCACTGCGTGGTCTAGGTCTTGGTAGGGGAGGAGTTGCCGATCGGCGTTCTAATTTCAGCCCTGCTACTGTTTAAAAACAGGTAAGCGAGTTTTTCGCAACGCGATTAAATGTCTTACGACATGTGCGTGACGCACTAGCTGATAGCCACGACAAGCAGAAGGAATAAGCTGATGCTAAAGGCAGAGGTTGTATTGAACGTTATGAGGGGTGAGACCAAGTTCTACTCAATGCTGAAAATCTACCTACAAATGTAGTGTCTGCTGTCTTCAAGACAAAGTTGCGCTCGCGCTTCATTGGGCCATTCACGGTCGTCGCCAAGAAGGGACTTGCGTATACGCTCAACCTTCCGCGCAATCCGCGCACACACCCTGTGTTCTACGTTGGCTTGCTTAAGCCGTATTGGGGTACGTCCCACGTGAACTTGGAGGCGCTTGAGCCCGGTAGGTTGGCCTTGCCACCGGTTGCTGAATCCGTATCAGGAGGTCAAGCTGAGCCTCCATCCGGGCTTGGCTCAACTCCAACGCCTGAACACGGGCTCGCATCGCGTCAAGCGCACTCTGGGTCTTACCCAATGTCTCACGGAGACCACTCAGCTCGAGAAGCACCTTCTCATGCTCCTCCTTCGGTATATCGACCACCTCCGAAGCTGATCGATGCGCAAGGGGACCGCCAGATCCATGTGGAGCGACTCCTGAAACGACGTCGTCGTCAGGGTCAATACCAGTATCTGGTGAAGTGGCGAGGGTACCCGAAGTCGGAGAACTCGTAGGAGTTTGAGACACCCCTTCGGCAGGATTGCCCACACGCCGTTCGATATTTTTGAACATCGTGGCAAGGGTCCTACCGTCGACCGAGAGCTGATTCTCACCAATAGTTGCGGAGAGCAGGTGGGTAGTTGGGCACCGCTTGACCAACACCCACATCAATCGGCACAGCCGAAGCATAGCGTGTGCAAGTTCGCAACTGGCCTCTGGCCTTAAGCTTGGCGTAATCATACCGAAGCTTTCGTTCTAGACGAACATCTGCTATATCGGCACTTGCTCTGAGAGCTAACACGCTGCTGAGGTGTAGTTTTTGATGCACCCAGCGAACAAAAGTGTTGTCTTCTTCCTCTTGAGATTTGCCTGCGAATAAGAGGATGGGTATACCCTTCATCGGTGAAACCGGTGCACCCCGTGCTTGCGCGTCAAGTCGCAACTTGTATTGACTTTGAGTTCTCAAGTGGGGTTGCAGGTACCTCTCACGAAGTGCCTGTCGACTCGCCACCTCATCAGAAGATGTTGGCTCAGCGCCAATGGCCCACGTTGCCAAAGAACGACCTGTAATTTGGGTTATACGCTCTTCCACATTGAGTGGTGTGAACCGATAGCCACGACGACCCTCAAGGGTTGCAGCAAGCTGCATATGGCGCTGAGCGCTCTCATCTCGTTCGATAGCCAACTCTTGTTGGTTTTTTAGCGGATTAGTGATGATGACATCGCCCACGAGAAGTGTTTGATGTGGCGACGATGGCGCGTTGGCTTCGCCACGCCCGGCAAATGGGTTTGGTGCAATATGAGGCTGCTGCCTCTTGCACTGGTGAGTCGGACATTGTCCTCTCTTCACCATGGATACCGGTATCGCTACCATAGTCCACCTCCACATCAATGCCGAGGTAGAAAGGAAGAGTCGAGGGCTCATTCGGTGGCGATGCCATGGTGTTTCGTGTTTTGCAAACCGTGAAGGTTAAGGCGTACACAAATCGTCCTCTTCGAGAAAAGAATTGGACTGACGTTTTGTGGTAACGTCAGTCTGGTGGGGAATGTAACGGGGTCACACGTTGACTGGTAGTCGACGATAGGTGTGGCGCACACAGGGGATGGGATCCCCTTTTAAAGTGATATGAGAACACAGTATCCATTGTTGAAGACTGATGTCTGTCAACCATTGATTACGAGATCTTTTGAGAGGTTTATTTAGGACATGAGCGAGTAGGTTAATTACGTTGTTCTAAGGTGTTCTTTTAGGTTAAAAGAAGAAATAAAATTCAGTTCCCATTTTGATCCGATAGACACGTGCCTCTTTGAGGCATCTTGTGATCATTGAGGAGATAGCAACGCCTTGTTAAGGCAGCTACTCCTTGTGCACTCTGTGCGTCGATTCTCTGAATCGTTGGGTCCCCCCAGAACATGGACCGTATGCTCTCTGATCTTGTTTACTCTTTGAGTCGAGTTCTTTGAACCAAACCTTAGCTCTCTGAGCTGTTGACTCTTTGAGTCGAGTTCTTTGAACCAAACCTTAGCTCGTTGAGCGTTTAGGTCTACCTCTGACTCAAGGAGCTGTGTAGCTCTGCTACAGGAAAGAAGCAAGCATGGAAAGGGAAGCCCTTGCTACAAAACATCTTGAGCTGGAGGCCCTGCTGCTGTTCTACCGGGATCCTGAGAATGATTGCCGACAGGTATTTATATCTAATTCTTTGACGGTGGATCACGTGGCAACCCAGGCCTTGGCGGCTGCGAGTCCATGTTCGCACGTGTCTTTCCAATCAACCTCCAAGCGACTGTTAAGTGATTCGCAAGGACGGCGCTTGGCAACAGTAGGGACAACTAACAATGTTGCTGAGTAGCGTGGGTTCATCCACGGCGCGCGGCACGCACGCAACATGAGATTGTACCCGCTGCACGTTGTCGAAGATAGCCAATTGATTAACAATCAAGTACGACGTCGTCGACCGCCGAGATCGTCCACCCTACAGCCGCTATACCGGCAATCGCAAG
Organism: Hyaloperonospora brassicae; assembly: GCA_947650285.1. NCBI lineage: Eukaryota > Oomycota > Peronosporomycetes > Peronosporales > Peronosporaceae > Hyaloperonospora > Hyaloperonospora brassicae. The sequence goes on along the minus strand of CANTFL010000886.1, from coordinate 7,582 downwards.
CAATGGCAGACGAGGTGGGGTTGCCAGCTGGGCACAACAGTCCCGAGACCGCAACAAGATGGCAGATGCTGCAATGGATAGCAGATACTTTCACAGCAGTGCAAAGGTTGATCCAAAGGACCGATCACGCGATTGATCGAGCCCCAATTACAGAACGACATCTCACATTGGCTGGACAACGCGTCCGCACAGGTACACGAGTTTGCGCGCCCAACGACATTTGGCCGGGAACACGCTCAACCCACGCTACTCCTTATACTTGTGCTGAGCAAACCTTGTACAGCAGCACAACTCGAGCGCGGACATTGTAGGTCGTCAGCGGGCCTCAATATACCTACCTCACTTACGAAACAACAAAAGATATAGTTATAGCTACTGCTGCTACACAGTCGGCAACACGTCATGGCTTCGGGTGCCGACTGGGCATTTATGGATACTTTGCGGCCTCCTGTCTACGTGTGTTTGCGTCGGAAGAGTGACGACTGCGATGCAGGTGGGGAACGCATGAAACTGGACGGACAGTACGTTGATCGGTTCCCTGCTAATGCTGCAGTGGTGTGAATAGTGGGTGGGGCCTCATGCTTTTTTCGTGTGCATTGCATAGCGTGGAGAAGGACGCGTGGGGCCACGTGCCGTGGTCCGACTCGTTTGTGGACATTGAAGGGCACGAGCGCAAACCCGTCGAGCACCCGCGCACGCGGTTCAAAATGATGCACGACGACAATACGCTGTACGTTGCAGCAGAGCTCATGGAGCCAAAGGTGTGGGGAACTCTCACCGAGCAGAACAGCACGTTGTACCACGAGAACGACTTTGAAGTGTTCCTCAATCCTGACGGCAGTCGACAGCACTACTAGTACGTGGTGCAACAGACTTTGGACGTGACGGGTGTTGTCGTTAGTTGGCTTATGGTGAGTGGTGACGTTGCGTTGTGTCTCGTTCGCTCTCGTTACGCGTTTGTCCATGCAGCGAAGTGGAAGTAAACTGCTTGAACACCACTTGGGAGCTGTTGCTGCATCGACCGTACAAAGACGGCCATAGCATCGAGAATCCGTTCAACTTGACGTCTCTGGACTCGGCTGTGGCTGTTGACGGCGTGGCCAACTCGCCCGGGACGACGTGCGTGCGCTGGTGCGTCGAAATGAGTTGGTCGCTGGTAGAACTCGAGCAGTTTGACAAGCTGCGCTTTCGTGGTGGAGGTGTGCCCAAAGCATTATCCACTGCAGCAGTCAGCGAGCCATTGTCGGCTCCAGCCACGAGTTCGACAGTCACTGGAAACGTGTGGCGTGTCAATTTCTCACGCGTCCAGTACGAGCTCGAGACGACTGTGGATCCCGACACACAGCAAGTGCAGTATCGAAAAGTACAAGGCAAACCCGAGGATAACATTGTGTGGGCACCTACAGGAGTGATCGATATCCATCGTCCAGAAAGGTGGGGCTACGTGCTTTTCAGCAGTACAGATGACCTGACTTGTGGAGAACTGGAACTCGCAAGTGCCATGACAACGTATTTGGAGGAACAGATCGCCATGGAACGCGTTCTCGATGCCATTTACTATCAGCAACGAGCATTTCACGCCACACACAACGGCTTCGCTTCGACAATGGAGATGCTGTACAGCGAGCCAACGCACCATACGGCACTCGATTCGTCAGCGTTGCCAGATGACCAAACCCCGAAAAAGTGGACGGACGCGTTCCCATTGCACGATCTCTTGCGTCACTATCGACTCGACACACCAGTGCTCTCGTGCGATGGCGATCTCGACACAAGCGGTGAATGTCCTGCAGCACGGAACGAGTCGGACGACATCGTCACTGCACACGCAGATTGCTCCACGGTCTCGAAATGTCTGGAGGATGCGACTCCTTCAACACAACGTTCTCACTTGCAGAAGACGCAGACTTCTAGTGTGCGTGGCCTCGTCTCCCAGTACACGGCGACAGTGCGCAGCTCGACTCAAGAATGGCGCATGACCCATACTGGAAAGCTCTGGAAGTCGGCGCAATGCAATGGCCTGTAGTACGTTTCGGGTTTGGTTTGCGCTGGAGGATCGAGAGCCTTTTGGATACGTTGGACGTCCGTGCTGACGCGGTATCACTGCTACGTCATGCGATCTGGATCACTCCTGTTGTATCGATTGCTTACTCAATGGAGTCGTTGTCAAATGGTATGTGTATGTGTGTGTGTGACTCGTTACCCATCTTTGCATACCCCCACACGATTGATGGCAAAGCAGCAAGTGGATCTAACGCTGCGAAGATGATACAACAAAGTGTGGCGTGTAAACAACTCGAACAACCTCAGGTTCTACACTTGAAGCCATTCCTTTTAGCATCATGGTAACAGATGTGGGCAGAACTTCAACGACAGATGCCAGGTCCAGCATTGACAAAGGAGGAGGGAGGCAAATAATCGTCTGACGTAAGCTGACCTGACTGTAAGCAGTGTCACTCCAACACAACTGGTAAATTTGGTCTCACCTGTGTACGTAGCTATCAGATTGTGCTGTAAAGTGGCACTGAGGAGATGCAGCTTGCGGTCTCCACGCTCGTGGCGTATACGATCAACCAGGTAAGCAATGAGTGCCAGATCAGCCTGGAGATAATTTTGGGGCCTACGACTTTGTGTCCATGCCGAAAGCAAGTGATCGCCGAGGGTGTGGGCAAATCGAGACATCATTGACGCAGAAGCAGGGACGGAAAAGAGTATGCAGCCCATGCCGCGCATCGCGAAGGTGTCGGCCGTAGCAGATATCTGTCTGCTTGCTGTATAAGAGAGGGAAAAGGACGGGTGTATCGGTAACATCATCACGCATCTCGCCGGTCTTGCCCACGAAGGACAACCGAGTCCAAAGGCATTGTGCCCATTGCGTCAAAAGTCCAATTGTAGCCGTCGCACGTGAGAGCTGCACACTATCGCAATCGAGGCAGGTGTTCTCTCCTTGCGGTGAACGCAGCACGCCATCGGTAGGCAAGTGTAACACGACCATCATATGTGGTCGAAGGTAGTCGCTGGTGACTCGATTGGCCTAACTCCGCGTCAAGAACAAAATGCTGACGACGCTGTGGCAGTCACTTGTTTTCCATGACTTCGTGTCTTTTTGCACCTGATCGTCGCATCGCATGGACACTTCGGCATCCGACTTGGAAGTGCGGCACTCCGAACATGCGTAAACGACGCTAATCATTTGCGTCGGCACGCGTCCGCGCTCACCTTTTGTTCATGTACTCACATCGTGTACGTACTTCCCTCAGCTCGAGAGAGCGTTGCACAACGCTCTCTCGAAAAAGGACGAAAAGAGCTGAGCGACTGCGTATCTGGAAATGCCATTTGGCGTTGCAAAGACAGCTGAAAGGAGTGTGAAGAAGTTGATGTGGTATCGAATAACTCATCGACGGATCGAAGGGGCACAACAAGTGGCTCAACCACATGACCAAAGGACGAGAAAAACTGCACCGATCCACAAGCGAAGTGGGCACGAAACATGTGGTCATGCAGAGGGCCAACTGGACCGACGAAGTCTGACGGTACATACCATCGAGAATGGAGTGCAGTCCCTGCGATGGACACACACTGCATGACAATGGCACACGAACGACACTCTTTTCGCACCAGAGCTCCGGACATGCAGCAACAGCACTGCCGATCGTCCTTGCAACTTCATCAACGGTCCTTTCGAACGGAGCGACGCCCAACATCTTTTCATTCAAACTCACACGCTACAGCACAGACGCATTGATTGTTTCCCAGACTTCCGCTCTTTCGCTCTAACGCAGTGCGTTCCACCGCACTTGAAACGTCCATGCGCATCGAGATGGATACCATACGGCTCCTCTCTGATCGCGTTCTCGTGACGGCTGCATCAATGGTCCCGTGCAAAGTCCACTTGCGGCGCGTTCACAACGCCTGCCAGCAACGAAACGACTTGTCCGCCGTGCGTGACATATATCGTGTCGGACGCGTGTCCGTGTTGACTGACAAGAGGTGCGTGGCTGTAGGTCCCCGAGTAGCACGACCCGTCACTGTAATACGGTGGCGATGACGACGCAGACAGTGACGACTCGCACGTCGGCGTTGGAGACGATGCGTACGCAAAGTCCGTAGCTACCGACACCCGACGTGCCGCCGACATGCGACTCCAGAACTCGAGACGCTGGCGCTGCGCTGTCAAGTACTTCAGGTCCTGATCAAGTGGGCAAAGCAGCAAAGCAAGAGACAAACAACGACCATTCGAGTGTCAACATGGGACGTCGAGAGAGATGAGCACTAGCGAAGAAAAGCGATGGACTTTACCTGCACGGACATGCCACTGCGGATCTCACACGTGCTGATGTTGGCGCTGTGTCGAGTGGGCAGAGACACGACGGCGTGGCACATTCGCCTGGAGGAGACCATACTGTATGCGATGGATGTCGTGGGAACGTCGACTGGGGCTGCTCGACGACGACTGCGGCTGCGTCTTGATCTGCAACGGGTAAATCGGTAATGCGCCTTCTCAAGCTCACGCGCAATAGCTGTTGACGGAGGTCTGCCAGTCCCACTTGAGCAAGAGAAGAAAGATCGGCGGCCACACGGCCATGTCGACGATGAACGGCGATAGTGAGACCAAGTCGAAGCAAAGGCTCCTCATCGCGATCTTGTCCATCGCGCCACTTCAAGCACGTTTCTGCTACTCGCGACGATTTTCTGATGCCATCACGTTCGTCGCGACGACTTCAATGCATCGGTCAGTCTCGGTCCACAGGTCGGACGCCGTCAGTCGTGACCTGGAAGACGCAGGTACCTGCTGCTAAGTGCGGCGAGAAAACCACCTCGAGCTGTCGGTCCGTCGAGTCCGTGTTCCTCGTAATCATCAGCCTGCACGCAATGAATGGCCACTGCATGAGTCACAAAACGACACCCTCCGTCAAGCAACGAGAAATCAGCGCGTACCGCTGGTTGATGCAGTGCGACCACGAGAGCCCCAGCGCTGGACGCAGACCGTCGCCACGCGGCGTCGACCGAGCAGCGTCAAAGTCGCCCGTCACTTGGTTGGTCAGCACGAACACGACGCCGTACTGGTCGCTGAGAATGCGCATGCAGTTGGCCAAGTGGAACATCGTCTGGGCGCGCTCGGCGGCGTCCTGCCACACGCGACAACAACAACTTAACTGCGGGATACCGTACCCACAAGTACAACCTGCAAACAGGTTCAGACAAACAGGTACAAGTACAAGTACAGGTACAAGTACAAGTACGAGTACAAGTGCAAGTACAAGTACAAGTACAGGTACAAGTACAGGTACAAGTACAGGTACAAGTACAGGTACAAGTACAAGTGCAAGTACAAGTACAAGTACAAGTACGAGTACGAGTACAAGTACAAGTACGAGTACAAGTACAAGTACAAGTACAAGTACGAGTACAAGTACAAGTACAAGTACGAGTACAAGTACAAGTACAAGTACAAGTACAAGTACAAGTACAAGTACAAGTACAAGTACAAGTACAAGTACAAGTACAAGTACAAGTACAGGTACAAAGACAAACAGCTGATCCCTTGCGGGCCGAGGAGACAACAGGCGCGACGACCGCAACGTGGGACGCGACACACACACACACACCCACACATGTAGCCATGAGGTGTATGTACCTTGACAGACGACGTGGACTCGAGACGAAAGACGGCCGCGACCGAGTCGAGCACAACGAGTTTGGTGTTTTGTTCCGCGAGCAGCGCGGGCAGTCTCGTCTGCTGTGGCGCGTTCGGCGTCAGGTGTCGCGTTGTCGCCGCATGGAGTCAGACGAACAGATCAGAGCACCACATGATTACGCAGCGAGTCAGTGTCGATACGCGTCATCATTCCGCCATTGTCCAGTCGTTCGATGGTTCTGTTTTTTCGTGTGTGTGTGTGTAGGTGTATGTGTACATGTACAGTGACGACAGACAGGCAGACAGACAGACAGACAGACAGACAGGCAGACAGACAGACGGACGGATGAACTGACCACTAGACGCAAGAGGTCGTCCACCGCGTGAAGTTGCTCGACGAAAATGCCGTCCAGGAAGTCGCTGGCCGTGGCCGCTGGCGCTACTTCACCGCGTTTCCGTTTCCCGCCGACCGCCAGTCCAGTCGTGTGGTCGTAGCGTCGTGCATAGACGTGCGCGAGCGCGTGCAGTCGCTTGATCGACAGCGCGCCTTCGGTGCCAATGTAACACGCAGTGCCCTGCAGCCCCCCGAGCGCGCGCGGCAGACAGCACTGAAGTAACAACTGGAGACACAGTTGCGTCTTGCCCGCCGCCGCGGCGCCGCAGAGTTCCGTCAGCAGACCGGAGCGGAAGCCGCCGTCGAGCAGCGCGTCGATGGCGTCGCAGCCCGAGGACAGCACAGCGGCCGTCGCGGCGCGCGTCGCCCACAGCGTCAGCGCCGTCGGGGCAGGAGCGGCCATGGCGAGGGTAGTGACCGGTCACTGAAGCGAAGTGAGTCGGTGACGCTGCTGCGGCGATGGCGAGGGTAGTGACCAGTCACTGAAGCGAAGCAGTCGGTGACGCTGCTGCGGCGATGGCGAGGGTAGTGACCGGTCACTGAAGCGAAGCAGTCGGTGACGCTGCTGCGGCGATGGCGAGGGTAGTGACCGGTCACTGAAACGAAGCAGTCGGTGACGCTGCTGCGGCCATGGCGAGGGTAGTGACCGGTCACTGAAGCGAAGTGAGTCGGTGACGCTGCTGCGGCGATGGCGAGGGTGGTGACCGGTCACTGAAGCGAAGCAGTCGGTGACGCTGCTGCGGCGATGGCGAGGGTAGTGACCGGTCACTGAAGCGAAGTAGTCGGTGACGCTGCTGCGGCCATGGCGAGGGTAGTGACCGGTCACTGAAGCGAAGCAGTCGGTGACGCTGCTGCGGCGATGGCGAGGGTAGTGACCGGTCACTGAAGCGAAGCAGTCGATGACGCTGCTGCACGGGTTTGTATGTGTTTTACGAAACGCGGTATTCGATTTGACAGGAGATAGACACAAACGGGCAGAGCACGAACGAACGGGTGGCTGGTGCGCACAGCACCGTCCGTTTGTATGCTCATCTGTTTGTATGTTCATTTGTAGGTCCGCTTGTGAGTCCGTCAGAATGTTTGGCTGTGCACAGGCGTTCATTCATTCATTCAGCGGACATCTGACGCGTAGGCGCAGCAGACAGATAGACAGACAGACGGACAGGTAACGCGAGTCGTGTCGTGTCGTGTCGTCTCGTGTCGTGTCGATGCTTTTGTTTGGGTGCAGTGAGTACTTGTAGGAAGGAGCTGATGTCTATCCTGAGGGACTGATCACAGATGATGGACAGCATTGAAGTCCAGTCTACTGGCCTGATCCTTCTCGCACTTGTTGTCGTAGTTTTGTGTGCGACTGAGCGCACTGTAGGGCGCAGCTGGATGTCACGTTTTGTCGCCGTCGCTTTTGCAGTCAAATCTGCCACAGTTGTTGTGTCTCTTCCTCCATGGCCAACCATACTGCTATTGGCTGCATAGAAGAAGCGGTTGTTCATGATAGGAACCCTTCGCGACCTACCGCCGTGTTGCAAGGAGCCAATTACAACCCACACGCT
>CANTFL010000885.1:0-32596 GCA_947650285.1 Hyaloperonospora brassicae | reverse complement strand
CCATCGAAACGTCCACAGACGGTGGCATTGCGCCGACATTAACACCGACGATGATGACTACGGGCGCTGCTGTAGACGACAGTGATCAGACTCCTTGGGACGGCAGGGAGTTGAACGCTCCGCAAGAGGAGGATCAGAACATGTGCACGTGAGCGGGAACATTTTTAGGTCCAACGCAATACATATATCACAATTCCAATAAACATCGAGGTGAACTCGGTAATTTCTCACGCGCAATGCGAGCTCTTGTCCGTGTCGGACCGACGTTAGCTGTTTGAGCACCGTGGCACACGATATCTCCACATCAGTCATCCGTCCGACCTGACCTCCATCAGGACACACCCATTCATCATTTAAACAATGCGTCGCTACGTAGCACGTGCATACGCCATCAGGCACGGTAGTATCTCCATCAGAATCAGTCACACCGGATCTCCATCAGAATCAGTCACACCGGAACATTGCTGTCGGTCCATCCAGTGCTTCTGATCAACCCATGACACTTCTGCCAGCACTTCTGCACAAGCAGGCTCGCGTAAATCATCTTGCACGGCTAGCAACCTGACTGCTATGTCCCTATCCACGATCATTTCCAGTGCAGCGTTTGCGACTCATCATTTCGACGTACTGGCCAGCTTTCTACAAGAGACGCAGACTACACCACGCTCCTCTCGCCACCAGACGCACAAACTTTACAGCCGCCAGTACCAGACCCGGCGCGCGCCCACACATTCGATTTGGGTGAACAGAACGTGCCTACGCGATATTGCCCCTGACCCGCTGGTCACCCGTTACAGCTGGCAACTTCATCCAGATCCATCCAAGTGCACGTTAGCGAACGCGAAGAGCGAACCACGGCCGCAACCCTCACTTGACTGTTATTCTCAGGAGAGGTCTCGAGCTCGACTTCAAACCACCCGTGAGAGGCTACATTCACATACCACACTTAGCCAGCCGACTGCTTGCTTTCATGCCATCGCCATCAACGTTATTTGGAGGTCCGGTGGGAAACGTGCCAACACGACGTATGCTAAAGCGTACGGCCCCAACTGATCGACTCTCCATGGACAAATCTCCGCTCTCGCCGGTGTCGCGTTGAGCGCTAGTATTCACGTCAGTCACGCCTCACTCAACGGCGTGTGTGCGAAGGAGCCACTGGTGCACCCTGCACACCGGTATGGTATGACGTCTACCATGCATGAACATCCGCTCCATCATTTGCAGACGAAACGTTGTCTGAAAAAGTGAAGCACCGCCGATCATTCTGCGTCACGGACATCGAGGTGCTGTTGGAGATCAACGACAACGATCAGTCATAACGACGGTCGTCACTGTGCAGTTTCAATCGACAAGATGAGGCTGATCGTACCGACGTGTCGCAATCTGGACGCTGCTCTCGTCCACATCGTCCTTACCGACCTTCTAGACGAACACAAGCAGTCCCCATTGTCGACGCCGCCACCACTGAAGCACAAGTGAAAGCGAAATACCACGTACAGCAGCGAGAGTGACACGGAACTATCCGTTGCAGCTTGTCTTCCTAGCAGGGCGGAGATGCTGGCTGTCGCCGAAGCGCATCGACCGCACCAAACGTCTAGCAGACTCGCACCTTCGATCGCATTCGGTCTCTCTGCTTACTACACTCCGACCGCACGTTGTCAGAGCCCAGCCAACGGTGCCATCTCCGTGTTCTACAGACGACAGCGATACAGGTACTTCTCGAAACAGGGTAGAACAGTCCTCCGTCATACCTTTTGCATCACCTTACACAAGCATCACAGTATGTGCGCAGTTGGAGTGCAAAGCAGACACGCCTCATCTTCGGCATACCGATTACAGCACGATATTCGCAAACAGCCACAAGAGCCATGTTGACAACAAACAGATGAGTAAAGCATGTTGGTGCCGCGTGATCCAGTAACTGGAAGACGCTTCTTCGTAGCTATGACCGGTGACCCAGCATGGGTTCATCTCGTCCTGTCATTTGTGCGAGCTGCTGCCACTGAGCGGGCGTGATGCTAATGATACTCTGTGTCGACGCCGGTATGTTGGCTTCACCCATTCCTTCCTGATTCCCTGTCGTTGCAAACAGGATCCCACTTGCGTCAGTAAGCCGAGCAGTCAATAATCGGAACACATCCAAACCCTTACTCAGATACGGAAGGCCAGTGTCCTCGTCGACGCCGATCTCAGCAGAGTTGTTGCGCACAAGAAACGACGTGTCGAACAGGTTTTCAACGGTCTGTAACGCGATACAATCACACATCACCGCGACAGCCAACAGATATGGTTTAGCTCGCGATTGCCAATCAAAGCTGGTCGAGGTGGACGTCCAGACGCACCTGAGTAAAGCTCTTTGGATTGATCACCATGTCAAACAGCGGTTGACGGCTCTCGTGCTGAATCAACGTCGACTGCAGCACCTCCAACCGTCGCGCCTGTGCGTCTCTACGGTCCTTCTACAATGTGCGAAAATCCGCCAGCACGTCGTAGAGTTAACCGCCGCTGTAGCCAAAACCTGTAGCAACCATCTTGTCATCCAACCTTGTTCGTATACTCCGTCGGCTGTGCTTCTTGAGCATTCACATCATCTTGCACTCGTCTCGACTTTTTCCTCTCCTTACGTATCACTTCCGTATCCATTAGTCCAAACCTACGACCACCACAAACAACCCCCCCCACCACCACCACAACAACCACGTCAACCACCACCCCACAACAACCAAAAGTCAGCTCGTCTGGACCAACAAACGCATCAAACCAGTCTCTCGTCGCCAACACACGACGTACAAGAAACTGATTTCCGGCACCGATCGAAAACACGCTCCTGCTGCATTTCCCAGCGCATGCCAGTCAAAATCTTGAGGCTGCGACTCTTTCACACACACCTCGCGCGTCGCGCGGATCAGCTCGGTCGTCTCGTACTGCCATCCAGCAAAAGCAAACAAAAGAAACAAACAAACAAACAAACAGCACAGCAGCCGTCCCCAGTACACACGCAGCAAGCCCAGTTATTGCCACAAAAAGGGACGCCACGAAAACACATCAAGTCCGAAAAAAGTGAGTACCACCAAAACGATACGGCAAACCAACCCCACAGCAACCCCACGGCCGTCCTAGACCACCCCCGCCTCACTTACCTTGGTCAAGTCACTCGAACCCAGCGCTTGCGACTGTTTCGTCACTGCCACGTTGAGCTCGTCCAGGTTACTAGCGTCCAAATTGGCTTCGCGCGGGTAGCACACGTGCTCGTACATGTGGTCCAGCTCCTGCGTGTGCACGTCGAACGTGTCGCTCGACAGCGTGGCCAGGTCGCTCGCGTTCTCCTTGAGGCTCTGCAAGAGCTCGCGCTCCTTGTACCGCACGTGCCGTCGGTCTTTTTCGCTCAATTGCGATTGGGCCAGAAAGCCCTTGCGGTTGCGGCCAGGTGGGGCCACAACGCGCGACCGGAGACGCGCACGGGGCGACGGAACGGCAGTGTCGACGTCGGATGCGTCAGTCGCGACTATCGTGCGCTGCGTAGGGACGTCGTCGTCGCTGTTGGCGCTCGTTGCGCGGCGGCGCTTCTTCCCGGAGCTGCCCATGATGGACTGACTCGTGGATCGATCGATCGATTGATTGATCGACCTGTTGACGCTTTGCTTGGCTGAAGTGACAGACGGTGAAGTGGGGTTACTTAAGCGACACTTTGACCCGCACCAGCTGTCCGTCAATCAATTGTGACGAGCAGCCGAAAACTGCGTCTTGTCATGCGTACTTTTGTGTACTTTTACAAAAAGGGCTCCGAACGACCAGTTGACGATAGACCGACAGACGGAAATACCGACAAAACCGACAGCAGTAGTCACTCAGTCAGTCAATTAGTGAGTCAGTGAGTCAGTCGATCGATCGATCGATCGATCGATTGGATGGCGACAAAGAAGCGGAAAGGATTAAACAGGATGTTGCAGATACTTTTGAATGGACACACGTGCGTGGCGGTCGTCCCGTTAGCAGTGACCGATCGACCCCTCGAGTGGTGTTGCAACGCCTCGATGAGCGTCTCGCACTTCGGTTGACACACGGCCTCGCACAACGCCCTTGAGAACAGCTCTTTCCATGAAATGATCCGCACACCTTCGCCAGTAGCAGCCGTTGCAGCAGCAGTAGCAGTAGATCCACATGTACATTTATACAACTTCTTGTCAACCTCGTTGCAACGTCCAAAACACCGGTTCGCGCTCTCTGCTCATTTGAGATGCAAACGGTTGGCGTACGAGACGACGGCAAGAGAGATGCAGCACATGTCCCTTGGCATCGTCTCCTGTTCCAGACGCTGCGAGCCAAGTCATGCACGGGCGGCGGAAGCGACTCAATCAGACTCTTTTCGATGCTGTCGTCGACATGCTTTCCAGTATGCCACCGCGGCTTTTGTACCCGCTGCTGTCCGCTCTACCACTGCTCGCCGGGTTGTGTTACGTCATGCGCGCGTTGTACTCGTGATCACGACAACTTCACGCCAGCAAGTCTCGACCACGAACCGTGACCGCTATAGTTCCACGTCGGCCTGGCGTGCTGAGCTGCAGGTCTGCTCTGGCCGAAGTTGACGTCCGACTGATACGTTGCTCGCACTCGGTCGAAAGTCCGTCGTACAGCTACCGACTGATCCGAACGGACCACCCGAGCTAGTGCGCTTGTGAACGGGCAAGAGTCCCGTGCCCAGCATATCGGAGCTATCGCTGTTGGCGGAACTAGCGTACATGAGCTTCGTTTCGTTTGTCAAGCTGCCAGAGCTCCCGGACCGTGCGTGACAATAAGAACTCGCTGGTCGTTGCGAAAACATGGCAGGCGTGGCCACGCCTTCTAATCCAACACCGTCGTCGCGCTGGCGCGGGTACTGCTGCTGGTAGTAGGTGGCATCCGCTCGGTCGTCCTCGTTCTCGTTCAGTCGGTTCCGTGCTTTGCAGTAACATGAGAGCACCGACACAACTGCTACCGTGAAGACCAACACACCACAGCAAATGATGAGCGCGATCTGCCACGTCTCAATACTTTTGTCGCTGGCTGTGCATGCAAAACGTCCCACCCCGCAAACCGTCAGTCAAGCCGTTCGTCAGCGCCGTCACCAACATGCGCTACTTACATGTCGCGGAATCGGAGCTACCAGCTGTCTTGCCAGCGTCGTGCGAGCCAGAGGCCGAGCTGCTCGATGCGCTTGTTGCGGGCGGGGTGTTGTTTTTATCTGTGGTCGACGGGGAAGTTCCGAACGTCAAGTCCAAAGAGGTTCCAGACGATGCGGTCGACGGCAGTCCAAGCAGCAAGTTCGACGGCGGGTCGAATGGCGAGACCGAAGGCAGTTCCGGTCGCGCGTCCGACGAGGTTCCCAAGTTTAACGGAGGTGCAGGTGTCGGGTTCAACGAAGCACCTGGAGCAGGGGCAGGAGGCGCAGTTAGAGGTGCGTCTGAAAGCGTTAATACACACAGCCCAGCGCCCGAGCAGTAGCAAACACAAACCAACATTAGCAAAGCATTACCGTAAAAGGAGAGCCACGAACCCACGCAAGTCGATGCGAACGCAGTAGAGAGAGCGAATCCCAGCACATACCAACAGCAGCAAAGAAAACATCAAGCAAGCGGTCAGAGCGACCGCACTACACCATACTCTCCGCTTCGTATCGTCAACAATATCAAGTCTCCCTTGCCAGTACCTGTCGTCGGCTCTGTAGCAGCAGTAGCAGGAGGAGGAGGAGGAGGAGGAGGCGGAGTACTAGGCGGCGGAATGGGCGCGGGCGTAGGGCTCAATGGCTCGGTTGGCGTCGCCCTTGATGGCGTCGGTGGTGTCGTCACACTGGGAGTGTCAGAGTCTGGAGACGGTGCGTTCGTCTCAGCATCAGGCGTAACCGGCGAGCGCGTGCAGTCACCACAGTCCGTGCCATATGAGCACGTGCCGTCGCTGCTGATAGCGTAGCCAATGACCGCCCCGTTCGTCTCATGGTAGCACTGGCCACAGCTGCAGCCTCCAGGTCCCGACCGCGTCGCACGCGCGCCGCTGCAACTGCATCCAGCAGCGCCTCCCGGTCCAAACCCTGTCAACTCGGTCGTGTAGCAGATCTCGTCACATGGCTCGGCTGTGACTGCCGTGCACCAAAGTCACAACAAAGCAGCACCAACAAGTACGTCACGTCAGATGAGTTCCTGGACGTTCCCACTATCCAGCAAAGCAGGCAGACAACCACAACGCAGCACACTCGAAAAACAAACAAACCTCGAGCGTGCCGCCAAACCAAAGACGGCAGACTGACACCTAACGCGGCTGCAACGAGCCACGCGCGCATGTTTCCAGCTCGCTGTCGACGCCTGTGCTCCAACAGGTTCGGTCAATAGCTCGAGCGTCGATGCTTCTGCGACACTGGCCCCTGCCAAAATACACACACGATCAACAACCGACAGCGTCAACAGCGCATCCTTTCCATGCGACCACATGGTACGAAAAAGACACAGCCGTCAGTGGGTACTCACAACTACTACTGGCGTCTGACCTCTCTCTCTCTCTCTCTCGCTCTGTACCGCACGAAAGAAAACGGGGAACGTGCGTGGACACTGATCGCCACAGAGCGACACGGGCGTTGCGAAAAGCAGTGCAACGACTGAGCAGATGGCTGCGTCTGTTCACTCGCTATCTGGAGCAACTGAAGCCGAGTGCAGTGGCGTACTGGTAGTGCACGTGCTGCGCTTCGATTGACTGATCGCGTGGTGCACCGAAGAAGGCCGACGGTGTGATTAGGAAGCCGGAAGTCAGACGATCAAGCAGGTGGGAGTAGTTATTTGCCAATCAACGCGTCCGGCGGTCGTTAAGTGCGCATGGTCGTGGCCACGACTACCGGTACGATCAAGTGGCAGGAGCAGCATTGGGGACAGACCGGTAGCGACACGCAGCATAAGGTGGGGTGAAAGCACGACAAAGAGACGGTCGATGCTGTGGGAGCGCCGTGCAACGCGCGAAACGACAGGATAACGAAAATAGAAACGCCAAGACCGCCCCATCGCACGGTCGTTTCTATACTGTGCGAACAGACTCGCCTGTCTTTGCACGCGTGAATGCATCCGGACCGATCAAGCCTGTGGCCGCGCAAGGGCGATATGTTGACGAACCCGCTTTGTTAACCGGCTTTCTGTCGATGCACAGGAACGAGAGGCAACATACCGTACATGTCGGCTGCTACCAACATCGACCAACGACATTAACAATACCAACAACAGCAGACACAGCAAACAGCGCGTGACGACGTTCCAATCAGTTTTACTGCCTACAAACTCCCCCCCGTTTGCAACATCCAGTCTTTTACCGTCTCAGTACCGCCGTCGTCACGCACCTACTGACGTTGCAAACGACCAGTAGCTACGCTCGTAAACATGCGCTCGCTGCGCCCATCGATTGCTGCAGTCACGAGAGCTGTCCATTCTCGGCGAGTGCAATTGGTCGGTCTCTTCTGCGCCATGGCCAGGCTCTGCTCCATCCATTGCACGTGTCGAGAGCTCGCGGGCACTGCTCGCCCACCCATTGCCCTGTGGATCGGTAGAGTGGCTTGCAAACCGGCCACAGGGACGCGACTGCCACGGGACTGATCGCTAGCCAAGCCAGATCGCTATGGACCTCGTGGCACATTATTCGGCTCGTCGGTAGTCACTCGAGGATCGTGACGCGGCCTTCGTGCGCTGGGTATGCCAGCAACCGCTTCTTCAGCATAAACTCGGCCACGACCTCGGGGAGTTTGCCCGCCTCGCGCACGACCTCACCCTTGCGCCACGACGAGCAGCCGTCGCCACCGTCCGCGACAAACTTGGAAGTAGCCACGAGGAGCTGCCGTTCCATGTTTATCGACTCGCCACTGTCGTCGACCATCTTTGTGACGAGCGCCGCTGGCTCGGACCGCATGTCGACCACTAATTCGAGTCCCGAGACGTGAGGGTGCGACCCACTTTGCTGCGGGTACTTGGACAAGTGCTGGATCAAGGCGTCGCGCAGGTCGCTGGCTTTGATGCGCACCAACACAGCGTGCCGCGGGAATGGCATCTCGTGCTTCAGAATGCCCACTGTGATGCTGGACTTGGCTGGGTACTCGGTGTCGCCACGGATAAAGCCTCCGTTGATGAACCCCACATCAGCGACTAGTTCACTGCGCAGCGCATCTGCGACCAGATTGCCGCCACTGCTCTCGCCAGCTCGTAACAGTGCTGTGCGCGTCGACAAAGGGGTTGCTAACGTAGCCAACACGCGCTCGTTTTCCTGTGGGTCGTCTTCGCTTGCCATTTCGTGCATGTACTTGTACAGAATTTGCTGGCACGCTGGTTGCGGCGGCAAATACGCGTTTGCAGTCATGCTCCATTGCGGCAAGACGACAAGTCCTCGTTCCGGGTGTCGGGTAGACCGCTTCAATTCAACTTCGAGCTTGGCCAGCCAGAACGCATTCTGTCCCGACTTGTGGATGAGCGTCTTGCCTTCGTACATCGTGACCGGTTCGTGGTCGTGTCCGCCGAGTATCAAGTTGATACCAGGTACTTGGCGCGCAAGTTTCTTGTCCTGAGCAATTGGCAAGTGCGTCAGCGCAAGGATGAAATCGGCTCCTTGAGCTCTCAGGGCGTCCACACACCGTCGAGCAGTGGCAAACACGTCGTCAAACTTGATGGTGTTCCCTGGAAACGACAGCGTCGGCGTCTCCTCGGTGCACACGCCAAAGACGCCGAGCTTCAGGCCGTCTTTCAGCTCGACCACTTCCGTGTCCACGACGTTCTCGAACAGCGCACCTGATGCCGCATCCACCACATTCGAGCCAAACCATTTGGCCGTCGAGTCCCGCATGCGCGCTTGGAGTTCCTCAGCGCCAAAGTCAAACTCGTGGTTGCCCAGCACGACGTACCCAATCCCCAAGTGGTTCATCAACTCGATCATGTGCGCTCTACCACGACCCGAACAACAAATGATCACAAGTAAACAAACAGTAAACAATAACCAACAGATAAACAAACAGTGACAACAGATAAATCAACAAATAAAAAGCAAATAAAAAGCATCAACAGCCCAAAAGCGTTGTAAGTAACACCACCGATGGATTGCCTGAAGTATACCGACATCAGTGGTGACGTTTGGTATTGCCCAAGTCGTCCACCTGCCTCTAGCAACAGTTAGCTGCTGCTGTCCACGCACCCTTTGAACCGCTCGGCCATCTCTGACCCCGAGAGAAAGTCGCCATTGAGCGTCACAAGGAGCGTCACGTCGTTCGGTAGCAACGCCTTTTGCTGTTCCAATAGCGTTGCAAACTCTGCAATGCCTCCGTGGCCGTGCGCGTTCGGGACCATATCGTACACGTCATTCACGGACAGAAACACGATCTTGGCGCTCACGTTGTGGTCGCTCGTGGATGGTGTCGATGGATCGATCGGTAGTGATGCGTCGTCCATTGTGTCACTGTTGGCCGTCCGCGTCGTCGTCAAGAGCGGTAGCTGCTCGTCGTCGGTCATCTCTGTCATGGCAGTCTATTGTCCGGATGTGGGTATATGTGTATCTGTGTATCAAACAACGAGAGTCGATGACGGAGCGGATGTTCGCGCGCTCGTGTTCTGTGTCTCGGGTCGAGTGATACCGTTGTACAGAGACGGCCCATGGTCCGCCAAAGAAAGTGCTTTTTCTGCGTCAACGGACAGGCGGTGGGTGAAGATGATGCTATCGAGCAGTTTTGCGTCGTCTTCGGCTGATCGGTATGTCGTGAGGTGGGAGAGGTACCGGTAGGGTCAACCTGCTCCCTCGGAATAGTGTCCCACATGCACAAGTAGCCTCTTCGCACTGACAGTCGAGTGTCGAGTGTCGTTTGGCGTGCAATGAATGAATGCTACTGTGCTTCTCTCTCTTTTGGTTCCCTTGAGCCCCGCCCGGTTTCTAGGTCTTGCTCGTTTTGCGTCCATGATCAGCCTTATCTCAGTACATGAACATGCCCCCACCGAATCGAATTGCTCCCAGCTCGTCGTCGTCACTGAAATAAGCAATGGATTAGACATGGCCTGATTCGATAGCAGGCAGCTAGATCCGTCGACAACCAACCTACCTTCAACATGCAAGTCGTTCTCGTGAGATATCCCACCCACCTCGCAAGCGCCACGCCCGCGTCACTCGCCGGCCCACAATCCATCTTGCACCCGTCCTCTCTTCACTCAATCAACTTGCAGTCGTCATGGCTTCGTCGATATCCGTAGACTTGACGGTCCTTTGCAATGGCATTCCCATCGAACTGCCAATCCATCCGAACAAACACTTGGACCCGTCAGTGCCGAAAGCTCCGCACCGCAACATCAACGGCCTGTCCAACGACGAGCTCGTACTCGCTGTCCAGAACGCACTCCGCTACTTTCCCGCGCAGCACCACACTGTCTTGGCCGTCGAGTTTGCTCAGGAGCTGAAGGACGAGGGACACATTTACATGCACCGCTTTCAACCCGTGCAGTACGAGATGCAGGCGTACCCGATCGAGCAGTACCCAGCCCAGTGCACCCAAGCAGCCAGTATCATGCTCATGATCATGAACAATCTCGACCGCCGCGTGGCCCAATTCCCTCATCACCTCATCACCTACGGCGGCAATGGCAGTGTCTTTCAAAACTGGGCGCAGTACCTCCTGACCATGAAGTACCTCTCGGTGCTCACCGAGCAGCAGACGCTCGTCATGTACTCGGGCCATCCCATGGGTCTCTTTCCAAGTCGTCTCGCTGCCCCGCGCATGATCGTCACGAACGGGTTAATGGTTCCCCGCTACTCCACTCGCCTTCAGTACGACAAGGCGTACGCAATGGGGACGACGCAATTCGGCCAAATGACAGCAGGGAGCTACTGCTACATTGGGCCACAGGGCATCGTCCACGGCACGACCATCACGATGCTCAACGCTTGCCGCAAGTACTTGCACCGGGAACACACGCGTGGCACTGTCTACGTCTCGTCCGGTCTCGGTGGCATGAGCGGCGCTCAGCCCAAAGCTGGTGTGATTGCAGGTTTGATCTCGGTCACGGCCGAGGTCGACCACGCTGCAGTGGCCAAACGCCTTGAACAAGGATGGGTGGACGAAGTGCTGAGCGACTTGGACGCGTGCATTGCCCGCATCCGAGAGGCAAAGTCCACGCAGGAGGTCGTGAGTCTCGCTTTCCATGGCAACGTAGTCACGCTGTGGGAGCGCTTGGCCGACGAAGTCGACGCCACGGGAGAGCTCTTGGTCGAGCTCGGCTCGGACCAGACGTCGCTCCACAATCCGTTCAACGGCGGCTACTACCCCGTCGAACTTCCCTTCGAAGAGGCGCAGCGTGTCATGGCCGAAGACCCAGTCCGATTCCAGGAGCTCGTGCAGGCATCGCTTCGACGCCACGCAGTGGCGATCAACCGGTTAGCGGCCAAGGGCCTGCACTTCTGGGACTATGGCAACTCGTTCTTGCTGGAAGCCCTGCGTGCCGGGGCCGACGTCTTGCGTCCTGGTGTGCAGCCCGAAGAGGCGGCCGTGTCCACCACTGCTTTCAAGTACCCGAGCTACGTGCAGGACATCATGGGCGACATTTTTTCCCTGGGGTTCGGTCCGTTCCGCTGGGTCTGCACGTCCGGCAAGCGCAAAGACCTCCAGCAGACCGACGACATTGCGACGCGCGTGATGCGTGAGCTGCTCGCAGAGCCCGAGGTACCCGATCGAGTCCGTGCCCAGCTACGCGACAATCTCCGATGGATTGAAGCTGCCGAGGCAAACGATCTCGTCGTGGGTTCCGAAGCCCGTATCCTGTATGCCGACCGCGTCGGTCGTGGCTCCCTCGCCATGGCTTTCAACACGGCTGTAAGCACCGGTGCGATCTCGGCTCCGGTCGTGCTCAGTCGTGACCACCACGACGTGAGCGGCACGGACAGTCCGTTCCGTGAGACATCGAACGTGACGGACGGCTCGGCCTTTTGTGCGGACATGGCCGTGCAAAACGCACTGGGCGACGCTGCGCGGGGCGCTACGTGGGTCGCACTGCACAACGGCGGAGGGGTTGGCTGGGGCGAGGTCATGAACGGCGGCTTTGGGATGGTACTGGATGGCTCCGACGATGCACGGGAAAAAGCCGCGTGCATGCTCGGCTGGGACGTGAACAATGGCGTGGCTCGTCGTGCTTGGGCACGCAATGCCAACGCTCGCTTTGCGATTGAGCGTGAGATGAAGGCCGATCCGCTGGTACGTTTGCTTCGTGATGAAGGTGGTGGTGGTCGTGGTGACGGTCGTGTGGTGCGGAGCTGGTTGTCGTCGTGGAGATGCTAACGCGTACTGCTTGTCCTTTGCCTGTGGTCGACAGCTGACGGTGACGTTGGCAAACGAAGCCAGCGAGGCGAGTGTGCGTGACGCTGTGAATATGTTTTTCTAGCGAGCAAGTGGTCAACGAGGTCAGCAATGTCGGTCGAGACTTGGGTTGTCCTGATTGCAGCGGATCTGTTCGAGTGAGATGTACAGCAGGGCATGTATCCCTGACATACAGCGCTTTCGAATGGCAACGTGTCTGCACCGGCGCACAAGGCAGATGGGATACCGGCATACGTATTCGCGCTGGTACATCTGCGTATCGAATGGTGGGGACAAGCAGGTGAGTTTGTTTCTACACAGTGAACACAGCCTTATGCAACGAGCTGCACGGCGAATTGTAGCGTACCGAGTCAACGTACAACTACAACTGCAGACTGCACACGAGGTCGTGCGTTGGATTGACCTCAGACAGTAAGCGCTTCGGGAATGAACTTCGTGCGTCAACGTTCAGTCGGGCTCCGCATATCTTGCATGGCAGTCATGTCCTTGATTCGTCATAGAGCAACTGAGAAGCACAAGCTCTCGTTGTAAGATGTCGGAGTATCCGTTTTTTGTCGTCAGAGTGTCAGTCGGCACACCCTCAACTCCGCCTGGCGTCGAGGATACACCACAGCTACTGATAGCAGGTTCAGCACGTGTAAGACCTCACCTTCCTATCTCCATTTGATGGGTACTCAGCCCTCGTGCACGACGTTTCCACCCAACCGAAGATGCTGCGATTCAAGACATTCCCCCGCTGACGCTCTGCATCGTACCGAGCCGAACATCTTCATTTGACATCAGTGCTTGCAGATACGTATGATCCTCGACGCTAGTCAACCAGATGAGACAAGTTGCACTACTGCACTCGACGGATCCGAAATGCTGATGATGTAGTTGTGTAAACCCAGTGGTCGTGTACATGCTATGGTGAAGAACGCGTGCATTGTTCGTCCGTGACGCTGAAGCTGAGTCCATGCGTATGAACCATTCAGAAATGATGTGCAGCTTACCTGGTGTCGAGACCATAAACACCGTGATGCACTGACACGACAAGCTCTTCGGTGCAACTGCTTGCGATCGTCCATCTCATGTCCACTCTGCCTGCATAACGACGCAGCGGCCTTACAGAGGCTCCTCGAACACAACAAACAAAGCACGACGTCAACTGATCGTGTACGAGGACCGACTCTGACTGACGCTTGTTCAGGTTTGCACGCACGACGATGTCCTTACACGTTACGCAGTCAATGCTCGCTGGAACTCGGTTCGTACTAGCAGACCGAATGGTGAAGAAAGTCCTGCGTTACTCGATCGCCACAACATCAGCATATGCGACGAGCTGCTTCTCTCCAGTCGAGCTTTTCTCGACGACAATCGAGTCGCCACATGGGAACCCGAGAGTGTTTGCCGCTAAGCACACATTCGCCAGTCCCCATCCGTAGATGTTGTTGGGGTATTCGTGGTACGTCGTGTTGCCACATTCACTAGGCACGAGAAACGGCTTGTGTAGTGTGCGCGTGGTCGTCTGCGTCAAACTCTGCAAGATTTTCTCGTAGGCTATCGGCTTCGTATGATTGAGACCAAGCAACAGTGCGAGGGCACCAGCTACGTGTGGTGTTGACATTGACGTCCCGGTGAGTCGAGTATAGGCGTTATCCCCGACACTCATAGCCGACCGAATGCCTACCCCAGGAGCGACAAAGTCGGGCTTGATGACGTAGTCGCTGCTCGTGCGGGGCACTATATCGTCAAAACCTTGTTTGCCGTCCAGGCTTGGGCCCTTTCCACTTGCGCCCCAGAGTGAACTTCCTCCAATCAACGCTCCAACTGCGATCGTGTCTTCATGGCTGCCGGGATAATACACGCTTCCGCACAGGAACCCATTGGTGTTCCCACTGGCAAAGACCGGGTAAACTCCGGCCGCTCGCCATGCGTCAATCACTTTACTCAGCCACGTCCACTGTGGGTACAAAGGCGTGGATCGATCAACGCCAAACGAGTTCGTTACCACATCAGCTCCAAGCGAACAGTTTGTGCCCGTTCCATCCGTCCGAGTTGGACACACAACCCACTGCGCAGCTAGCAAAAAGTCGCTCTTGTTCGCTGCGCCCCAGATATCAAACGCCCGTGCAGTGATCCACGTCGCTCCAGGAGCGACTCCAACCCCTTTTCCTCCAACCGCTGTTCCCATAGTGTGCGTTCCATGACCCACCTCATCCGCCGTATCAGGCGTCTCCTTTGCCACGTCCGTGCCTGGCGTAAACCAGAACGAGTAGTCCAACTCGACTTTCCCGTCCGCTTGCGTTCCTACCATTGCACAAAGAGCAAGGACATGTATTGCAACAGCACAGCATCACCGTAGCACAGCACATGGTAAGCTCCGTATTGTCCACAGCTCGTGTTTTCTCTCTTGCTTCATGAACATACTGCGCACCTCGAAAACTATCTCTCAGAGCGTCGTGGGTGTAGCGCACGCCCGAGTCAATACTTGCCACGACAATGCCGTTCCCTCTTCCTCCTTGAGCCCAGAGCTCGGGAGCGTGCAGTAGCCGCACGTTCGTCTGCACCTGAACATTATCCTTCGTATCATCGTACACCTCCTGCTCCTCCTCCTCCTGCTGTGCCTCCAAGAGCGTCAAAACACGCGCGTCTTCCTCCACCTCTACGACTCCTGGAAACGTCCAAAGATCTCGCGTCAAGAGCCGACCGAGCGCTCGATTGTCCTCATTGTAGCGCACAATGAGCGTGTTCTGTATCCATAGAGATAGCACGTGAACGTCCGTCGCGCTCTGGGCGCGCAGGAAGCGGCCAACACAAAGCTGCACGTCGTGGACGAGGTGGGAGGACGTCTGGTGCACATTGTGGCGCTGACGAGAGCGCGAGAGCAATGGCGACTGAGCGAAGGATCGAGGAGTGAGCTGGGGGTGCAGATGCACGAGCAGGACGCGGTCGCGAGCGTGCAGCGGCGGCGGTAGCACGAGCGCGAGGAGCGCGAGAGCAAGCGACGTGCAGTGCATTGTCGCGTGGTCGGTTGAAGTGGGAGGTCGGGTGAGTTGCTATTGGAGAGGTTGATGCCGGAACGTAGGTACATGCGACCACAGAGGGTGAAAAACGGAGCTGGAACCGTACTTTGCATGTCGGTGCTGTCGTTCCTGAGTTGCGGGGTGCGTACTTAGGCTCGGCCAGGTGTCGCAAGTCGGATGAACCCAACGTGTCACGGGACGGGAGTAGTTGCACACTCATTGGACGGTGTGTACATCGACCGGAGGAAGGGCTACGCCCGACATGATCGCAGTCACCAGCTTGACCGCTGGTCAGCCGACGGACTGACTCAGTGCACGACAATCATCATCGTCATTGTCGTCAGTGTCGTCTCTCTTCGTCATCATCGACGACCTTCTTCGTCACCGTCGGTCTTCTTCGTCACTATCGTCAGATATCGTCGTCCATCTTCGTCCGTGTGGGTCTCCTGTAGTGACTCAGCCGTTTGTTTGGTAAACACGGCTGTCCACGTGGACATGACACCCCGAAGCGACAGCTGTAGCAAGAGGGTTTTCTTCTTACAGCGGCTACGCAGAAGTTGTCCCCGAGAGAATGAAGTAGCCATATTGCTGCCGGCCATCGCCAGACAAGCAGAGAGAAAGACAGCGAGAGAGAGAGAGAGAGAGAGAGAGAGAGAGAGAGAGAGAGAGAGAGAAATTCAGACATGCAGACATGCAGACAGAAACCAGACCGAAAGGCACTTCGCTTGCACGTCCAGCACCTGCGCATCCCCGTCGCCCAGCAGCGCAGCAGCTGGCGGTGCGCCTTTAGAAACGCCATATCTCTCAGTTCTCCAGAGTGCGCGCGAACGATAACAAAGAAAACCGTCTGAAAAAATGCGGTAGTCAAACGTCCGCACCAGACGCGCACAAATTGTCCGTCCGTCCGTCCTGGTAAGTAATCTATCCCTTGTTCCAACGTCAGTCGTTACTCGCTCAACTCTTTCGCCCCAGCGAGTTGCTTGGGCCCTCCTCCTCCCCCTTCCCCCCCCCCCCCCCTCACTGCTCCATACAAACGTCCAGTCAATCCGCTGCCGCGCGACCGCACGCTGCGACGGGCCCAAGAGACAGGACAAACGTCGAACCCTCCTTGTTTTTATTTCCCTACCCCTCGCCATCGGCGCGTCCCTCGCTGGCTCGCGCTCCTTTGCGCAGAGGGCACTTGCGGGACATCTCCTATGGTGTGGCTCGCCTCGACGTGGACGCTCACGTGCAGCAGCTCTGCCGTCGTGCTGCCCGTGCTGATCGAGGCCGCGCTCCTCGGCCTCGTGCTCTGGCGCACGCTCCATCAGCTCTACTGGCGCTCGCACCCGCGTCGCGTGGCGCTGCATGTGGTACGGTGTCGCGGGTATCACTTTTGAGAGGGTATACACTGTCACGGGCTAACCTCCTGCTAAACCGGTGACACACACACAGGTACTATTACTGACGTGTGCCATGCGACTCGTGTTCTGGCTGTCCATGTGTACGCCCCGCGTCCTGAGCTTTGGCGTCGCGTGTTTGTGGTGGTCCAATTCCATGGTCCTGCTCTGCACGGCCGCTGTGATCTTCCAATGGTCCAGCGCCGTCATGGCGGGACAAGTGACGCTCCAAGAGCTGCACCGGTCCAAGCGGATCACGGTCTTGCACCCGCTCGTGCTGCTGCACGCGATGCTCTTGATCTGGACCGCAGTCATTGCGATCGACGTGCTGACGCATGGATTGGACACGTTCAACAGTGTGGCAGGCTACGCGAGAGACGCAGCGTCGCTGTTGCTGGCCTACCGGGTCGTGAATACAGCCACGTTGACATTTGATGCCGTTGTCGCGTGCTACGTGGCGATGCGACTACGCGAGCGACTGCTTGCGGCGGCCATGGCAGACGATATGAAGAAAAAGTCTGTGCTGCAGATGACGCTGCTTATGACGCTGTTGACAGCGTCACTGCTGTTACAGGTGATCATGGACGCACCGATAATTATCTCGGGCGTCGAAGACTCGTGGTCGTCACTAAGCTTTGAGGCCTTTTGCATCTGCAAGTATCTGGTCCCCGGTATAGTCCTGAGCGTGGTGTTTCTGTATATCATGCGGCGGGTGGAGCAGCGTGAACCCAGGCGAACGCTGGTGGTACCGTCACGGTCACTGGTGGAGTTTGTGGAATGCTCTTCGTCGGACTGCGTGTGGTGCGCGCACCATCAGCGATACCACTTGGGTCAGAACAAGTGGGACGCGACGCTCATGACGTCGTTCTCGCCGCGAACAGTGGACTCGAGCGACCATTCGTCGACATATGCCAACCTATCACAAGGCTCGTGGTCAACGGGCAGCACGCCAGAATTGCTGCCTACGACCCCCTATTTGACGCACGGAAGTCATCACCGTCCCTATGAAGCGTATTTGCCTCACATCCATGTGCACCCTGCACATGAGCGTGTACACTTTCCGATGCAAACGCACGGAGATTATGAGTCACCACGAGATATTTTGGGGAGACGAATCGGCTGTTACAGCTGACCATCTGTGCTTTGTGGAAGCCATGTCGGCGGAGCACAGCGACAAGAACCAAACGTGGCGCATAACGGGAGAACAGACCTGCCAAGGGATCCACATAGTTCCGACAACAGTCGAGGCACTACTAGGCGGCGAACGACGTTGCTGGTCGGGACGGCTCTTTATTTATCATATCGAACACGAACGAAAGGAACTGACGCGTGACAGCAGGAAGTATCCACAGCCACGCGTCGACCATAATGGATGCGTCTGGAAAGGATGCATTCCTTTGTCGAGCGAAAACATGCTACAACTGCTACTGTTGTATGGGTGCCACTTGGACGGTCTTCGTACAGAAGTTTTAGGTGGCGGTCTTGTATCTGAAGTGGTTCATTACCGAGCAATACACTCTCGGCATCAAGTCATCGTCAGCCTCGAACAAAGACTTCGATTCAATCGCATAACGCGCATCTCGAGCACAGAAACATGCCCGGCCGATGATGAGGACATATTTGTGTCCATGTGTGGTCTAATCGAGGCTGAGCTAGCACGTCTTTGTGAAGTTGATCGGGTGGGCTTCGAGCGCCTGGTCAATGTTGTTGAAGCGATGTCGATAGCGTGTAAACCACTCGACCGTCTCGCGCAGACCTTCTCGCCAAGGCGTCTTTTCTTTCCAGCCTAGCGCACGGATTTTGGTGGCGTCAATAATGTACCGGTGGTCGTTGCATGGTCGGTCTTGGACGTGTGTGACTAGTTTGGCCACCTCGAGTTCCTGTAGTTCTGGTTTCATCAGCGCCAACAAGTCCATCGCGACTTCCTTGCTGGACAGTTCGTTCGTGCCGCCGATATTATAGACTTCACCCACGGCTCCTTCATGCAGAATCAAGTCGAATGCTGCAACGACATCCGAAATGTACAAGTAGTTGCGCGTGTGCCTGCCGTCACCATGGATCGTCACTGGTCGGTTCCGCAAGATCTGGTTTACAAACTTTGGAATGAGTTTCTCGGGATACTGATGCGGGCCGTACGCGTTATTACTCCGCGTGATGATCACCGGAAGTCGAAACGAGCGATAGAAACTCGTTGCGAGGAACTCGGCACCGGCTTTCGTCGCTGCGTACGGGTTCGTCGGCTCCAGCCCATGGTCTTCTGTCATTGGCGCCGACTCGTTTCGGCCGTCACCATAGACCTCATCCGTGCTCACGTGGATGAATTTCTGAACTCCATGTCGCCGCGCAGCTTCCAACAAGACATGAGTGCCGCCGACATTGGTCGTGCTAAACTCGAGCGAGTTCCCACAGAACGAGTTGTCAACGTGAGACTGCGCTGCAAAGTGCAAGATCGTGTCAATGGCCTCAACCCGTACGACGTCATTGACAAGATCGGCGTCGGTGATGTTGCCATGAACGAATTTGTAGTTTGTCGGTAACGTTGCGCAGCACATGTCCGGCAGATAAACGTCGGGGTCGTCACTGTCGCTGTTACTGCTGTCGTGTTCACGAACAGCACTGCAACTGTTTTCACAGCAGCAGCCGTTGTCGTTGTCACGTTTGACAATACTGTTGTCCGAATCGGCTCGACAATGTGCTTTGCTCGAAGCTGCTGGCCCACCGCCGGTACATGCAATGGCCGAGTGCACGTTTTGCACACAAGAGCAATAGTCCAGCGCGTCGAAGTTGACAATGTAGTACTGTGGATACCGCTGCACGAGGTGAATCACGACGTGCGACCCAATGAAACCCGCGCCACCCGTCACGAGAATGCGCTTCGAGAACAACAGCGGATCGACGGGTTGGTCCGCTGTCGTCGTCGTCGGCATTGCGAGCGGGAGGTAGCGATAGACAGGTGTGTGGATTCGAGTGTCTGTCTCGAGCTGGCGCGTGTATGGTGTGGAGGTGGTGGGCGTTGCGAGCTCGAAGAAGTTGACGTGGCCCAAGGTCGTTGCCTAGACGAGAAGCTACTTAAGTGGGTCTGAAGAAGCTGTGCAGCTGGCGGGCGCTATCCACCGGCAGACGCGACCGACCACCTGCGCTCGTGAATAAAATTAGACCAGCGGACCGACCAGCGGACCGACCAACGGACCGACCGACTTGTGCTACAGAAAACACGACCGTAAGCTACAGAGGCCTTTTGTCGGACAATCGCATCCACTGCGTGCAGAAGTTGTCGGCGAGCGAAAGCAGGAGCGACTATAGCAATGTCCTTATTGCTACAGTCGTTTGTCGGGTTCCCTCGCTCTTCCTGTGCATCTTTGCGTCTTCCTTTGTGCGGATGTTCACCACGAGACCAGCAGAAAACGGTTGTTCCGCTTTCCGATCGTCGAACACGCAGCACGAGGTCTCGCAGACCCGTCAAACGGTCGATCTGCCATCCATGTCGCTCGTGGTCATCACCTCGAGCGAAGCACATACCCGTTCGTCCAGATATCGCACGACGTGTGTCGAAAGCTACAGACCTATCCATCATCTACTCGTCCGTGATCCAATTCTTGCCATTGCTGTGTAGTAGCTGTTGTCATTTGTTCGCACCCCCTTCACACTTCTGTCCGCGGCAGATCGGAACAAATGTATCACCATTGCGCTCGTGCGAGATACCTCAAGTGTCAATGCTCTTCTAGTGCGGCGCCGTGACGCTATCGAACTGCGACCCACTAGCGACCACTGAAGCTTTCAAGCACCGAAGCGCCACTCTCATCGTGCACGCACTGATCGATGTCGCGACCATAGCGATCGTTGCTGCGTTTGGCCTCACCAACGAAGGAAGCAGTCGATTGAAAATGCACGACCCCGTCGTTTGCGCTCAGGTGAACGTCCGAGACTACTACTACGTTTGGGTCCATGTGTCGATATGCTGGGCATCCTCCTATCCAAGATGCGCTCACATCATCTCAGCTTTACACGTTTTGCTTCGTGACGAGTCCGAACCGAGACAGCCTCGACAGCTTTCCGTTCGTCACGTCCTTCACGTGCGTCTGCAACGAGTCGGAAGTATTTGTTGGCTAGACTTACCAAGTTGGTTGCAGTAGGAGGGAGAATCGAGCAGGTGGGACGTCTGGTTGGGGCTTGCTATCAACCATACACCAAGGTCAGAGAATGCAAAGGTGATTGCTTGTACGTGTGTTGCAATGAATTACACACGGATAGCAGTAGCTCAAGGCACGTGTTCATTTCAAACGCATTTACATGTGTGACTGTGTCCTTTCAGCGTCGGATGAACTTCTGAGGAGGCATCCCAACAAAGCCCGATTGGTACGGGGAAGTTTTGCCGAAGCCTCGTTTGAACAGCGAGACTTCATGTCCTAAGGAGAGAGCGTTGCCCGCCTTCCCGACGTTTTGCAATCCCCCTTGCGCGTGAGCGTTGCTGGAAAAGACCCTAGCAATTTTCCTAACGAAGGCTGCGATGGCGGTCCAAGTGGCCCTCTCCTCTCCCAGATCGTCCCGACCGCTCTTCTCGCTAGCACGAAGGCTCCGTTTTTCCCTCGTACGAAGCGAAGAAGTCGTTGCAGGAGGCGACTTGTTCTTGGATATGGTCGCGCCGACGTTCGCAGCCGTTGAGGCTGTAGAGCCGATCGCGTGAAGCGAAGCCACGACAATGGCCACGTAAAGACTAGTGAGACGCATCTCCGTCGAAGTTGTCGAGGGAGTGAGGGGATGTGGAAGTCGATGGTCTGCGGGGGGGGAGCGAGGCGAGTTGTGGAATGGGATCGAGCGACGAATCGAGATTGACTCGACAGCAAGACGCTGGTAGCAGCAGCAACCAGTCATACTCGCGTCTCGCGTTTTTGATAATGACTTTTTCCTGGTCGATGCACAATCAACAATACGGTTGCCTAGGTGTATCTCCCGACCATGTTCCGAATGGCGCGCGCCACCTCGACCTCGAGTCTTTCGTACATTTGTCTCGGGTCCCGTTCATTAAGGAAGGACCCATATTGCATCGTGTAACGCTGATTTCTGATTTCTTCGCGACTAGCGCGGCACGCTCAAACGACGAGAGACCGTCGTTGCTGTGCCATAGCCAACAACACCCGATGCCGTCGTCGGCAGCGTCGTTCATATAACAGCAACAAGAGCCTTTGGCCCCTGCGAAAAGCATGCTGGTAAGCCACAGATGCCACACCTCATTTGCTGCTGTAGCATTAGGTACCTTGAGATGGGAATGTAGGTCTGTCTGCTACAAGGTTCGGTGCAGAGCCCGTCTCGTGCCTTCCGCGCGGTCGTTTCTACGCTCGATCCGTGAAACTGCTACCTAACGCGGGCAAAAGTGCCACTCGAGCCTGCACAATCTGATCCAAGTCCTTTGCTTTCTACAGTAGCTTTAACGACGTATGGTGTACGCAGAGACTATCAACGCGAGGCAAATGATTGAGTGGTGCTAGAGCCACATGGCATTGAGCATTGGCATTGCGTTACCAGCCCCATGGAACGGAGACCACAAGAACTCCCAACCAAGTACACCATAGCTAAACAGCCAACTCTTTCGTGACAAGCGGTCAGTAGAAAAGCTGTCGAGCCACGTGAGAAACGCTTTGCCCCGATCGCCAACGAAGTGTACCATCCTTCGAGCTCATTACGGCAAGACGGGAATCTCCGCTTCACACGATCACAACCTGACTGTGTCCATCCAGCTGGGAAACGTCCTGCCAAGACGGCGATATATCAGCGTTGCCTTAATTTTGGGCTTTGACTGATACGAGATGTAAGATTTAGTCAGCTAGACTTTCTAGAAGGACGATCTAGTAATGCACTCAAAAATACTCACGAAAACAGAAAAGTATCACCAGATGAGAATCGAATGCACCACAAGAGGAGTAAGGTCAAACATATGCACCAAAGATGCTAGAGGATAAACCTACATCCACGTATATGTTTACATGCAAAAGAGGATAAACATACATCCACGTATATCTCTTTGATTCTCTCTCTTCTTTCAGAAATAGAAACTTTTTCGTCTTTTTGTGCCGTCATTTTGCGAGACGAAAACGGCGCCTTGACGTTTCAAGCACAGTCGGACTTTGTTGATCGTCGTTGCTTGAAAAAAAACGTTGGATCCATCACGTTGCATTCGTCACGTTGCGTTTGTCTCGTTGCTTCTATCACGCTGCTTCTATCACGTTGCGTTCGTATCGTTGCGTCTACCCCTTTGAGGTAGATCTAATGGATTTGTTGGAAGTGGAGTTGTCATAGCGGACACTCCCTTCCGGGTCGACGCCCCAGCTACCAAATTTGGTAGTTATATATGGTGATTTGTGTGGTTACACGAAGTCCTAGAAGGTTCTTAGTCGTTGAGCGCAGGATAGAGCAAGATCTCACTTCTAGATTGATAAAGCCACTGACGAGACTACCGGGGGGGGGGGGCGAAACGCGTCTGGCGCGCGTTTTAATATATAAGTCATTAACCATACTTTCTCTAATTCCTACAGGATTTAATACGGTATTGTGTGTAGCTGCCGCCTCGGCGGCATCGTTGACTATAGGTGGGATGAGACAGCGCATTGTCAAAATGGCGCTTGCACTACATATAGTGTAAACGATGTACGACATAGGTAGCAGGGGCAGCATTAGACGACGGACAAACTAGGCGGAAATGAGACATGATACCGAAGAGCTGACAGGAAAATGTTGGTGGTGGTGGAGGCAGTCAAATAGATGTCTGCGATAACGTGATGTGGATCGCACTCTGACGAAGCACGTGATGTGGATCGCACTCTGATGAAGCACGCGATGCCTATAGAGTGTCACGGTTGCCACAGTAGAAGTTGTTAATGGTGGTAGTGGTGTTAGTGTTGATCGGAGACTGCTGTCTGGATGATGTAAAGAAAGACGCACTAAAGCTATCTGAATAGAAGGACACGATGCACGCAAGCGTACGTATCTCGGTCTCTTCGGTACATATTGGCATCGAACATGTAGCACACTATACTGACTCTTCATTAGGCTACAAACTTCACAAAACAATCGGTTTACCTGCGTTCTCGCACAAGATTGATGCTCGTGTACTCGGGTTTATGTATCCTGTACTAAAGTAATTGCAAGGTACTCGCGTGTCAACAACTTGTATGTTATGTAACTCAGCGATGACGGATACACAAGACTGGTCCGACGGCACTAAATTACCGGGTCGCCCAATCTCTTTCGAAGTGCTCTGACCTTTGCATAAATGTCAACGACAACATAGTTATGTTCGATGTGATGCAAAGCATGCGTATACTCGAACGTATTGTGTACATCATTGTTGCCCATTTTATTTCCGTGATATTTTGATGCAATTTTATACTACAACCTCCTTTCTAGAAACATCATTGGAATGCGATCGATCATTCACGCGTTCTCGGACGTCTTCCCGGAGCCATACCATGGGTAGATTGGACCGAGCCCATGATTTGGTGTGAGCTTATTTGCCTTTGATCGGGATCACCAAACACGAAGAGACCTCAGGCTGCCGGTCGATTCATGGGACATCACTCTGACTTGACTGTAAGTTATGATCTCTTCGAACGGAAGGCTTTGCATATTGCTAGCTAGTCCTTAGAACCGATCGCAGCTGTGAGCTGTTTGATTTGTATACCAATTATCCACGGGATGCGGTCGGTTGAAAGACACCAGATCGCCAACTTGCCGATCCGTGGCGGCAAGTAGGCTAGAACGTTTTCTAGATGCGTGAACCACTGCACTACTGCAACATATAACCAAGTCAGATATCGAGCTCTTGGATCCTTCGCTTATACCGTTGAGCACCTCGCTGAATTGCCGATGGACATCAACGTGCCTATGTGACATCGTCCTACGGAAGATTGATTTGATATCGAACGAAGCGCTTGACGTACGTCCGTATGAGACGTGGTCAGCCAGAAACGACTTGAAGACGGCACGCGCGTGCGCATGTAAGTTCGCCACGTGATTTATTGGGACAAGTCGGTTTGCCCGGTATTCTGTTGGTGATAGTTTACAGTCGTATGCGCACAATTAGGACATGCGATTCTAAGAACATCAGACGTGAAGCAATTTCAGCTTGTGCTACAAAGCATCACACAGCACAAAGCAGTTCAGGCGGACCCGATCTGCAGACCCTGTGCTTGCTACGATTAGGGTCCCTTATAACTTGGATGCGCCAAAAGGATACACACGCAAGTTTTTTTTCGCAGCTGAATGGGTCAACTGTTGCCACAGGGTAACAGACGGGATAAAGTAGAAACGACCGCGTATTTCTGTCGAGTTTCTTTCGTGTCCTGATGATTTCCCAGCCTTCTTTTTATCCACTTTGTATGTAGGTTCTTCCTACATATCGACCGATCGCTGACAATCTAACAAACTACTTGTGGGCTGACAAAGTGGACCAAACGCGGTGCTTCGTCACAAGCATTCCGAAAATCGTCACCGTTTGACGTGGTGTACGTTGACGAAGACGCAACAGAGTCATTCGATACACGTATGACTTTGAGTGAGATTGGGTTAACTGGGCAAGATGCCCGCACATCGGAATCACTTGAACGGGATAGTAATGGACTACGCCACCCCATCAGTCGTTGCAGTCGTACAGGCAACCGGTTGGTCAATAAAGTAGGGAAGAACCACAGCCACGGGTTAAGTTGAATCGACTCGTAATTCGTTTAGTGCAACAAACGCGGCTGCATTTGTGTGAGCTACTGCTGCTGCTACCACCATCTTCGACTACGCGTCGAGAATTGGAAGGATTTGCTAGCCAGGTATCAAGTGGTTCACTTTCTTCGTCGCTGCTCAGGAGCACGAAATGATTGGGAAGGCGAGATGCCGTCTGGATCGATGCAACTGCCGGTGCACCTTGTCAAGAAGAGCATAGTAATGCTCTGAGATGAGAGCAAAGACGTGCGCTTGTGTCCAAATGGTCTCGGCCGTTTCGTCTGAATCCGTCCAATATCGAGGAAATTGGAGCCGCATTGCTCTTGCCATGTGCGAAAAGCATCAAAGTGAAGACGCTGACGCCTTTTCCAGGAGCTGCACAGGAAAGCGAGGACATGTACGCGTGCACACGATACCAACAGCTCTTGCTGAAAAACAGAGTAATACAGTCAAACATTGATCACGATCGAAGCCATGAATCAGTTGTCACATGGTCATTGCATATGCACATGCCGTATTAAGTACTTGTTTACATTGACACTACAATGGGCTGGTTGGCGTTACCACACACAGTACGTGTGTCGTAAGCACGGTCTAGCCAGCATCAATGCATTTTGCGAAGCCTTTACGACACACTGTATATCAAACTACCACGGCTGACAAACAAGTTTAGCTCCTGGTGTTCTCTCGCAGATGGTTTGATAATGTTACCGTCTGCAGGGCGAATCGTTGCAGGAGCTCGTTTGTCGTCGCTAATCCGTCGATCTCGCACGATACTGCGCTCGCACTCTTGCACCGCAACCTCAACTCACGCCATCTAAAAAGTCCTACGAAAGCAAACTTTCCAGCTTCACTGTGTCTTCACCTGCGCACTGTTAGTTTACGGAGATCAACCAGCCGCAACGACGAGAGCAGATACATGGCAACGCACTGCGCTCAGGCAAACGTGGGACCATGAGAAGGATCGCTCAGACTATCGAGTCTGAACGAAGTACCCGGTTGCGACTCGGTCACTCAATCTGTA
Source organism: Hyaloperonospora brassicae (assembly GCA_947650285.1). NCBI lineage: Eukaryota > Oomycota > Peronosporomycetes > Peronosporales > Peronosporaceae > Hyaloperonospora > Hyaloperonospora brassicae. The sequence goes on along the minus strand of CANTFL010000885.1, from coordinate 6,142 downwards.
CCCTGTTGGAAGAAACGATAACAGGAGATGTAGAAAGTCGCTAACATCCGATTGAGGCAGTAACGAATACAGTTGTCCACCGAGCAGCGTTGGTAGATACTCACGTGCGCACAAACATGTTTTGGGCTTCCTGCATGTGCCAACTCTCAGCAATAGTGAAGACATACATAAGAGAAAAACGTGAGAGCACTGAAAGTAGCGTCAGCAACTACGGATGTTATCTTGTTGCATGCATCGAATTGCCAGAGCGCGAACCTGAGGATTCCCAGCTTTCACCAGGGTCGATCACCCGGCGCTTCATCCCGATGCAGGTACTCATTCCAGCGATCTTGCGCTGAGTTAAGGACGTATCGATCGACAACCCTGAACTGCTTTGTCTCTCACACAACAAGCCAAGGTGTGGGCCTTTTTCGTCAGCTCTTACGCTCTCTTGGCATATATTACGCTAGTCGATCAGTGTATGCAAGCGCCGCGCCGTTGTCAACACACGACCGTTAACAAAGTAAATGAGCGAGCGAAACAGACGCTTGAAAAGAGGGCACGCTTGACATGATGAGATGTTGAGTAGTCGATGATGTTGATATTCACCGAGCTCGAGCTGTGTTGAAAGCCCTCGTAATACAAGATTGGTGCACCAGCCATGCTCATGAGTTTGCAATCACTAGATCGACTCTGCTGCTGGTAGCACTACGAGTGGAAAGACTTCTTAGGCCTCGTAGATCCATCCGCCAAATTTTGTCTAGTTTTCCAATATATTTGCTCGGTAGACTACAACCCAAGAGAGAGAGAGAGCGAGCGAGCGAGAAAGAGGACGTCTGTTACTCTAGAAGTGTCAGAAATAAACACCCAAACGTGACGGCGGCTCGAGTGCCGTAGACGGCTACAACATGGAGAGCCCATGTTCGACGCGGCGCGAACATAGTTGAGGCATGGAGCAAATGACAAACAGAAGAGACCACAATCATGTTTTGATGGTCTACTTTTATGAGAACGTGTGCAAATGTGACGAGGGCGATACTGCACACAAACTCCTTGCCATCGCAGACGTCGTCGGGCCGCTTGCTACCACCCGTCCTCTTGATCTTCTTTTTTGTGATGCGTCTGGTATCGATACTTTGAGTAGTGATCAACGATATTCCACTCGGGAAACGGCTTGCTCGTTATACCGTCTTTTAGTCCCAATATGTCCCCAGCCAGCTCGCTCGGTGACAACTTGTGGTAATACCACGAATCAAATAGTGCACCTTCCAGCAGTCGGGCAACGTCGTCTCCACGCCGTGTGCCACGCAACTCGAGTATGAACGTCGCCAGTATCTTGTTGGTGTAAACATTGGCAAGATACGTGATCCATTCATCTTCCGGATGCACCCTGCTGACATACCACAGCCAAGCCCTAAACTTGTTGCTTGAAAAAAACTCAACCACCAACTCGTTCTTGGGGCCAAGTTTTTCTGGTACCTTGAAAGCATCGAGCCCTAGCTCGTGGAAGACAGCACCGATTTTGCTAGTGTGTAAGGAAGCAGTGGCTTCCTTGCTTGCACGAACAAACTGGTCGATTATCCCATATTTCAGGAACTCCGCGTCGCTTGCACCATCCATAGGAGGGTCGGATGTCGAGAGGCGCTTGATGAACTCCGTGTCGCTTTTACCATCGATAGGAGCACCGATTGTCGCGAGTTGCTTGACGAGCTTCTCGTCGCTTTCACCATTGACAGGATGGACAGATGTCGCGAGTCGTCCAGCGGGCTTCGTCGACTTTGCAACTTTGATACGCTCGGTGGATAGCGCGAGTTGCGCAATGAGCCCTAGCTCTTGTTTAAAAGTGATGGGATAGCTAGACTCCACTAATTGCTTAAGTCCCTTCGTCTCGCTTTGCTGTGCACCTCTGATCTTCGCGAGAAGGCGTTGAAAACCCCTCTCCTCTTCGCCTGATCGCTTACTGGCTGCCTCGTGAAGAGTGTCGTTCTTGAAGGAGTGCTTGGAGTCAAGCGATGCCGCCACGACCGGTTCTTCTGACGCTGTGGAACGACCAGCACTGTCACCAACCGTCGCAGCCACGAGCAGGAGGAAACAGGAGAAGTTCATCCTTGGTTTGGAGTGCTTGTGCAGCTCTGGGCGCCGGAGTGCAAGATGGAAAATGAGCTGTATGTTTCGCCGCCTCGATGACGTCCAGAGAGGTACACGGTCACAAGCGTCGACAGCTTTCTTGCCCCTGGTCTGTACATGTACCTGTTTGTACCTGCTTTCGGGTGTACAGGACCGCGTCGATCGTACCCCAAGGCTTTGTTCGTGCATGATCAATCTATGCTGCATCTGCGATATGTTGGCACAGCTGTATTCACAAGGTTGACGACAAACGCACGGTTTCTTGACCTCCCATCTCGAGAAGCAGCCCCGTGAGATGGGCCCGAAAACGAGTCAGAGACGATAGCCTACCGCCTGCCGTAAACATTGTGCACCGTACGTGCTCAACGCACGACTGTGCGCTTGCATCAGCTTAATCAGCGCGAAAGCAAGCAAAGAGTGATTCTGTCGTGCCCAAAACACATCGTGCAGTCACGCGTGTGAGGTGGATGAGAGAACGTTTTGCGCGTGCTTCGACAGGTTCACTCACATGCTCTCTCCTCCTGCTCAGTTTGCTACTTGTTCCTCTTGACGTGATCGTGCAAGACCGGACGGATCAAGTCGAGTCAGACGTGGCAAGGATCTGCGACACGGAGTTCGTAGTCGATCGTCGGTAAAAAGGAGCGGGGCGAGAGCGAAGTTGAGGCGACGCAACGTTGCAGAGGTCTCGCTGGAGCCAGGCGGGAGCAATCAAAGGTCGAGGCTGGAAGACCGTGGTCTTGTCTCACGTCTCGCGCTGGATATAAGTGTGGTGCTCGGCTGCTTTGATGGCTCCAGAATACAGAGATAGGGGCTGTCGGGACGCAGCTGACTTGCGTCATGATCGCTGCGAGTAGTTGGGATCGTAAATCCTCGACGTCGAACCGTAGCACATAAGTACCGCCCGCACAAGTGCAATCTTTTTGCACCATTTGGCTCAGATGGGCACGAGCGTGGCAAGTAAATTTGAGTCACGAGGAGACGCGGCGTCGATGCGGGCGACGTTACCACTGCTCTTGTTGTGCAGCACATCCAACCACTCGGACAAAGATGACTCACAGGAACAGTCGCTTTGCAGCGTTTTGTACTGGACCTTCGGCCATAGATGATGCAAATGTGGCGCACGTGTAGCCGAGGAAAGGTGGCGGGTCACGAAGGCGATAGCGTTCTGCTGAAGACAAATCTGGTGAGTGGACTATGCCGCGGACCGCGCACAAAAGTACGCTGCGACTTTATCGTCACGGTCACGCGCACTTTCACAGGAATGTGAATGGGTGTGCACGTCGTGCATCCATGTGGGGATTGCGTGCCGATCAAAAGGTGCCGGTCGCGGCTGACGGGCGACCAGAGTCTGCCTGCAACGAAGTATTGTCGAAGAAGAGATGTTGCTCTGTCGCGACACAATCGTTCAGCCTTTGCACAGGCACTGCAGTACGTGCGACCGACTGCTTTGGAGAACGGAGCCACGAGCTACGAGAGGTGAAAGACGGCATGGAAAGGAAAATCGAAGATCGTTGCAGATTCAACCGCATGCTCTCCGAGCTCCCACGCTCCAGCTCGACGACGTATCTGGTCACGCCAACAGTAGATGAGTCGAGGTGGGTTGCGGTCGGTTGTGTCGGAAGGAAGAAAACTACTCGTGATCCCCTCACTCGCAGAGCTAACCGTCATTGTAGTACGTAGGGAGCGAGAGGAGCCGATTCGTGCGTCGTTGCCGACCGTCAGAGACAGGTGTCGCTTAGCGAGTCTTGGAGCGCATGACAGCCAAAGTTGCAGTCAGCGTTGTCGCTTGAATAGAGCTGTGTATACCTTCATAAAGTAGGGACACGCACAGACAGCCACGTGCGACTTGCCTAGCAAGGAACGGGAGCCCTGACGCGGTACAAACGTCGCACTCGACAAAGACACGAGCGCTCGAGAGTCAGACGTTCCCCTCTTTTGTATGAACTCAAGCGCGTGGCAACGTGATACATAGAAACAGTCGATAGGGTCCCGTCGTGGCTCGGCGTGAATCGTTTTTGTGCCGTGGCTTCTTCAAATTCCCGCGTCATGTTTCGTGTACCCAAACAAGTGCAGATGCGACTCGATAAGCCACATACAATTTTGGGAAAGTCGAAACTCGACGTAGAAAAAGACCAGTGAGGGAAGCGCCGAGAGAGACTTGTGAAGCATATGGAAACACTGATCTGTTTCTTTGCCGGCCGTAAACATGTACCCACCAAGATACAGCTGGATGCAGCACCACTACAGGTCGCCCGCAAGGCTTTTTTTATCACTGAGTCGGTACAAATAACTGCACTATTGCGCCATCGTCGTACAGTAATAACGTTAGCCCAAGCGATCTGTACGGGTTCAAAAGCCGACAGGTGCCATGGCGCCGCACGTGTTCTGTCGCATCGAAGCAGTGTGCATCATCTAGACAGTCATGATTGCATTTGAGGATCGGACAACTGGCTTTCATATCGTTAGGGGCCTTCCGATTCAACCTGGCGTATATCTACTGCAGCCATTCCCAAAGTTTTCACGGTTCAGCCTAAACCAGTCTTTCCTTCCGTCTTCGGGGGCGGCCACTTCGGAGGGAATCCTCTCCCCTAGGGGAGCCGAAGGGGTCTAGGTTCCGCCTCCGAGCAGCTGCACTCGTAGTCTTGGGTGTGGGCGTAGTGGGACCGGACGGGTCGCGCAAGCGACCAAGAAGGGGTAGTTTTTGGAACGGAGGCGTACCCAGCGCCACGTATCACCGCTGCGGTGGTCGCACAGGCACAGTCCTGGGGGTCGCGCAAGCGGCCAAGAAGGGAGCCACCATCGCAGATGGATGAGACCCTAGGGCGATACTACGGCGGGTTGGCGTTCCCCACGCCTTGCGGTTGCTTCGATGACCGCACTCCACGTCAAGAAGGGAGCTTCTACCACTTTCGGACTTGTTGCCTTGGCGATAGCAGACGACAGACTACAGGCGGTGTCGACAGTTTTGGGGGTCGATTGACCCTATCATGTACCAAGGTTCGGCCGACAGCACGTGTTGCCGGTCCTCGACGTAGAATGTCTCTTTTATAGGGACCAGCCACGATTGCCCCCGGGTCTCCCGGCGCTCACTTCTGGCTTAGCATACTGCAGAGGTTACAGCGCATAGTTAACACCGTGCAAGTGGACCATCTGCACACCACCACCACCACCACCAAATTTTTAATAGCGTGTCATGAGAAGGCAAAACAGGCGTCGAATGGATTTGAGAAAAAAACATGTGCCGCGAGAAAAAACAAAATAAAAATGCACTGCACGATAAAAAAGAATGCACCAGAAAATGGGGAACCCCAGTGATGTACGCTATTCGCTTGAGCGCATTAATGTGACGGGGCAAGCCGGCTCCATCATATCATCCTTTGTGACAATATGGCGATGGAGAATATTAAGTCTAATATTCTTAGAGCAATTTCAGCGGTATTGTTGTGGTGACCAAGGGTCTACTCATCAATTGTTATCACGCCGACATCGACCCATTAATCGCTGCTAGACGCGCGCAATGGGTGGTGGGTAGACATCATGATAGATTTGATTATAGTCACATAATTAAGTTAGAGCATATCAATGCAAGAGATGTTGGACTGAGGGTATATGTTTTGACAGTTTTACTTCTGCTACGACGAAAGCTGTTGTTTATTTCGTTTACCCTTCCTGTGTGCAGTGTATAGAGGTACCAACGCACTGAACCTCACTGTTGTCGTGCTTTTCAACCTACAAATGCTGTCGAACGAACATATATACCTGTTGCTGCAATAACTTAGCTGGGCATGCAAGTAAATAAGTGCTCGCGAGCTCACAAAGCGCTGGCGTCACCACGCGGAATGTACGAACTCGTGCAGAACCGTTCAGACTGGCCTTTTCGTCTTGCGATAGCACTTCGCTTACGTCAGGATGGACAGACGTAGTTTTTGACAAAGAAGAAGAAAAAGTATGCTTTGCCATGATGCATTACAAAGTCTTGTGCCGATTGTAAACATGTGGGCCCATGCAGTACTTCGTCTCGTGCCGGTGATAGACA